>PVJS01019989.1:0-33106 GCA_004027185.1 Glis glis | reverse complement strand
TGCGGAGGGCCTCACTAAGTAGAGAGAGAGAAAGAGAGAGAGAGAGAGAGAGAGAGAGAGAGAGAGAGAGCTGAGGCTGGCTGCGAACCCGGATTCTCTGGTCTCCGCCTCCCAAAGTACTGGGATTACAAGCGTGCACCACCACGCCCAGCTGGCTCCTTTTTTCTTTTTTTGGACTAGGAATTAAACCCAGTGGCATGCTACCTCCAAACTGCACCCCCAGTCCTATTTGCTATATTTTATTCTTAAACAGAGTCTTGTTAGGTTGCTGAGGGCCTCACTAAGGCTGCTAAATTGCCAAGGCTGCTAAATTTCTAAGCTGCTGAGGGCCTCTTGCCAAGGCTGGCCTTGAATCTGCGATCCTCCTATTTCAGTCTCTCAAGTACTGGGATTATATGTGTGTGTCACCATGCCTGGCTCCAGATTTTACACACACACACACACACACACACACACACACACACACATACACACACACTCTGTGTGTGTGTGTTACTGGGGATTGAACCCAGGGGCATTCTACCTCTGAGCTATACTCTTAGTCCTATTTTATTTTTTATTTTGAAACAGGGTCTCACTAAGTTGCTGAGGCTGACTGTGAACCTGTGATCCTCCTGTCTCAATCTCCCAAGTATTGGATTACAGACGTGCGCCACCACTCCCAGTCAGATATATTTTTAATCTGGAAGAGACGAGCTTCTGGAGACTCAGGGTAAATTATTTTTGACTGTGGTGCGTGCCCCCCAGGCCTCTCTACCCATGTCCTGTCTTCTATTCCCCTGGCCGGTGGTCGGTCAGTCTTAGAGGGGCGGGCACGCAGATTCTATGGGCTGGGGAAGATAAGAGTTAAAGAACATGGCTGCAGTAAGCCTGTCTTCACAGGCTGGGGAGTCACCAAGGAAGAAGGTGAATGGTCCATCCGGGAGTTTGTGTGCATACGCCTGTGTCTTGTCATGGACCCGAGGTGACTGCTGGGACGGGACAGCTTTGATCTTCAGGATTCAGTGAAAGCACCGCCCAAACTCCCCAGATCTGTTGCTTTGCTTCTCTGTGACAATCGGTGAGACATGGAATAGATGCTTCCAATTCCCTTTTTTCTTTTGTCTGTCTGCATCACCGCGTCTAGTGGGATGAGACGGGGACGTGGTGGTGCTGCGACCCGCCAGTTTAGAGTAAAGAAGAGTGAGGCCGGTGGAGACCAAAGCTCTTCTCTCCCTCAGTGTTCTGCGACGGGCACCGGACGGAAGTAAAAGGGGCGCGCATCCTGGACCCCACTGTTACCTTGCCAAGGACTTTGTGACTGTCCTCGAACCATGCTGCATCTGTGCCCAGTCACCCACAATAAGAGCAGCACGTTCCTGGTGCTTAGACAAGCTCAGCCTGCTTCTTGCAGCCATGTGACAGTCCCATTCCATGGAGCTCCTCCATGCTGGCTGCCGAGCCAGCCCACACCCCACCTCCCATCCCTGGGCTGATACCAATGCCTCTTCTCATTCCTTTCCCTCCCTTTTTGACTTAAAAAAAAACTTTCTTATCTTTAGGGACTCCAAAGACCAGCTGTCATGGACTGAGAGAGCGGGTTGGGAGTTAATACACAGGAGGGAGAAAAATAAAAGGCCATGTGTTCTGGAGGGATCCGGTGACTTATCTTTGAATCCCTGGGACATTGTCCTAGAACTGTGGGGTGTTTAAGGCCAGACAGAATTGTCTGAAATTATTAAACGAAGCAATCCGTACTCACTGTGACTCAAACTGTTAGCGCTTCCTTGCCCCGGGTCCAGCCTGTGGTGGCCTCTTTAGAGTCTGGTGGGGGCTGCGCAGAACACTGCCAAGTCCTTAGCAACCCATTCACAAGCACTGTATGGAGGGGAGGTGTCCAAATGAGCCCCCAGTCTGCACTGCGGTGCCCCTCCCCCAGCCCCCTGCACCCGCTGTCTAGTAAACAGCCTGGTGAAGGGAGCCCCGGAGGGAGGCCGCCTCCTCTTTGAGCACAGGCATTCACAAGTTGCCAGAGTGAGTCTCCCCCAGTGTTCCAGCCAGGAGGGGGCTGAGAGAGGAAAAAAGAGGCCAGACAGGAGGTCCAAATGGACACGAAACAGCGGTTACACACTTGATATTTCTTTGTGGTTCGGCGCTTTCTCTGTGGGCAAGAACACTCGGCTTGAGTTCACTCGACAGCTTCAAGGTGGGGATTCCGGAGGCTCCGCTTCAGTGAAGAAGTGTCCGGCATTCAAGGGACTGCCTAACCTTACAAGACCCATGCTGCAGTTTTACTTGAATATTTTTGCAACATGGGAAACACCATATTCATGAACAGAAATGTTTTAGCATAAGCTACTACCAGTGCACATCTGTAATGTGGCCTGGCTGCGGCGATGGAGATACCGAAGCAGAAATTGTCAGTAATTTAGCACACACATGTCCAAAAGCAGCCACATTTTTGCAGATTAGGTGTTTAAGAGGCAAAGGACAGTTAGGTTTAATTAATGTGAGCTTAGCCCCATAAGTTAATAAACTCTCCCATGGGGGCTATGAATTGGGGTGAAAGGAAGTTGTCTAATAGCTAATGAAATGGTTCTTGCTTTTTTTACTGTATCATTTTCTAGATTTTGCATGCTAATAATGAAGCACCACTTTGATTTGTTTGTTTTGTTCTATATTTTCTTAAAAACATCTTTTTCAATCAAGAAGATTTAAGACAATTTTTGGTCTGTGAAATGAAAAAAGCAATTTCTGTACCTTTTTATGAAAGATTTGAATGTTATTTTTCCTTTTAAACTTAACTGTGTAGTGTTTCCCTTTTTGTCTGTAAGCCTAAAAGTAAATACATTTCTTATTGGATTGCCAGTACTTTGACTGGGTCACATACTGATTTTGAGTTATTATTTCAGCTAAGAAGAATGTTCCATAAAGAACTTAGTGAAAGTCCAGTTCTCGGGCCCTGGGGCCATTTTGGAAATAAGTGAAGAGTTTAGAAAGCTTTAATCGGTGACTTTGAGCTTCCTACTCAGTATTTGAAAGAATTAAAAGGCTCGCTTAGGTACCTAATATGCTACCAAGGAGGGAGTTTAGAACTGAAAACTTAAAAGACTGAAGTGTGTTGCATTAAAATTTAGTTGTGAGAAAGTTAGGGAAAATGGTTGAAATCTCTCTTCCAAATAATTTGATAATCATTATAGAACATTTAAAATAACACTTTACTGAGGTAAATTTCTTTCTTTTCTCTTTATTTCTTTTTTTTGGTAGTACTGGGAATGGAATGCAGGGGCATCTACCTCTACCTCTGAGCTACACCCCCAGCCCTATTTTATTTTTTAGTTTGAAACAGGGTCTCACTAAGTTGCTGAGGGCCTCATTAAGTTGTTGAGGTTGGCCGTGAACCTGTGAACCTCTTGTCTCAGCCTGGAATTACAAGTGTGCACCACCACATCCGGCTTGAGGTGAATTTCAATATAGTAAAGTGAAAAGGAAATCTAAGCTATAAAGTATGACAACTTTATATGTGTGCATAGAGCTATGTTACCACAGATACTCAGCTGTTGAAGTAGCATACTGTCCCAAAGCTGCAGGAAAAACAGGTTGTGATTGGACTTGTGAAGAAATAATGGTACATTGGACTTCATTTTGGTAATTTCTTAAAAGGTTGTGACATGCCTATAATCCCCGTACTTGGGACCTGAGACAGGAGGATCGCAGGCAATTTAGAGAGGCTGTTAGCAACTTAGTGAGACCCTGTTTCCAAATAAAAAATAAAATAGGACTGGGGTGTAGCCTGAAGGTAGAGCGCCCCTGGGTTCAATCCCCAGCACTCACCCCTCCCCCCAAAAAAGTTGTGAAGGGTAATTTTGACTATGCTCAATTTTTGTTCTAAGAGATTGAAACTGTGGGAAAACCTGAATAAATCATCTAGATTTAACTTGTTTGCTTTTACCTGACTTTAAAAATCCCCCACTTTGGAGCTGAGCAATAAATGATTATTTTCCCACTAGCTGAGCTGTGGATATCTCCTCGGACACATGGTCAGGAAGACAAGGAGTTCCCAATTTGTTTTTCAAGTTGTCTATCTTAAACCAGTTGATATCCTCAGTCCTTCATTTGGGCCTGTGCACATGTTGGATGCCTAACTTTTTTGACCTCAAAGGTCAAGAACTCAGCCCTGAAGGTCATGCTAATGTTGCCATTTTCTGAACATGTGTCCTATGAAGAGCTATGCAGATTGAACATGTATGTACAGACCACTGATTCCCTCCCCTCCAGCCACACTTCCCCATGCCTTAGACCTCCCTGCTGCTTGATCTCATACATCTCTCTAAACCCTGTCCTTTTGGGAGGCAGATTCGAGACTTGTTCCTCCATCTCTAAGCTTGGCTGCCTCACTAACTAACCTTTTTTGCAAAACTTGTTTCAGTGATTAGTGTACTGGGCGGTGGGCAGAACAGGCTTGCTTTGGTCACAAGAGGACTTTACTCCTTCTTGAGATAGGGTTCCCCTGCAGTCTCAGAATAAAAGATTGTCCTCTAAACAGGACATTTCAGCCTTACGGAGACATGCATCTTATTGCTTTCGTTTTTCTCACTTTGTTGCAGATGGGTAAAAGTTTCATTATGGATAAATTAATCCATTCTCATACCTTAAAATAATAAATTAAAAATCACTCATTTAAGCCAGGCATGGTGGTATACAACTATAATCCCAGGACTTGGGAGGCTGAAAAAGGAGAATCATAAGTTCAAGGCCAGCCTCAGCAACTCAGCACGACCATCAGCAACTTAACAAGGCCCTGTTTCAAAATAAAAAAAATAAAAAGGGGGAGGAGTGTTGGGGATGTAGCTCAGAGGTAGAATGCTCCTGGGTTCAATCTCCAGCATACAACACACACACACACACACACACACACACACACACACACACACACACGAATGGTTTAGCATTTCCATTTGTGAAGAAATTAGGAATCTTGGTGTTTGAGTTTGTTTCCTGATCCAAAACTCTGATACTGGACGATTCTTAGTTTCTAGAATTCTTTAAAACAGAATAACAAAGCTGGGTATGGGGTGCAGACCCAGTACATGCGAGGCTGAGACAGGATGAGCGCAGGTTAGAGACCGGAATCAGCAACTTAGTGAGACACCCCCCAACCTAGTGAGACCATTTTTTTACTTTGAAACACACAGTAAAAAATGAAAAGGGCTGGGGATATAGCTTGGAAATAGAATGCCCCTGGGTTCAATCCCCAGTATAAAAATAAATAAATAAAAATAAAAAGAAAGAAAACAAAGGAAAACCCAGAATGTAAGGAAGAGTGTACCTAAGGGCCGGGGGCAGTGGGGCGCGCAGGGATTCGTGAGCTCCTTCCTACTTCACCATCCTCCTCCTCCTCTCCCGCTGTTCAGTGTCTCAGAGGAGTACCAGCGGCCGTGGTGGGTGAAGAGATGTCAGATGGTGGAGAGTGCCGTCTTGTCTTCTTGCAGAAGCCATTTGAAGGTGCCAGGGGAGAAGAACGTGGTGAGCTCAGAGTCTGGCATGAGCTGGAGTTCTGAGATACCTGTGTTGTTGGCCAACATGGGCCAGAGCCGTCCGAGCGATGGGCAGTGGTTGATCTTGGAGCTCAATCGAGTTAGGAAACAGCTGAGCAATGGCGATGACTGGAGCACGGTGACTCCACTCGACCCAGTTCACGGCTGAGTCCACGTGCAACTAAATGCTCTAAGATTTCTGAGTGAGGAGCAGCCGCGCCTGGCGAATACTGATTGTTGGTCGCTGCCCTTGGACAGGGCAGTCGATCTCTGCCGAGCTGTAGCAGCCTGGTTTGGCAGGTAAGGCTCACAGTGAGACCCGCTTTGGGAGCAGAGGGTGGGGTGAGGATGATGAAATTCTGCAAGCACGACCAAAGACAGGGCCCCAGGAGGCCCCCCCAAATGCTCCAGTCGACAATCCCCGTCTCTTCCATGCTAGATTTTCTTTGCTTTTCTGTGTTTTTTTCTCCTTCCTTCCTTCCTTTCTTCCTTCCTTCCTTCCTTCCTTCCTTCCTTCCTTCCTTCCTTCCATGTTTTATCTCTGAGTTACACCCCCTGCCCTATTTTATTTTTTATTTTGAAACAAAGTCTCATAAAGTATCTGAGGCTGGCCTCAAACCCACGATCCTGCGGTCTCAGCGCTCAAGCACTGGGATTACAGGCGTGTGCCACCACGCTCAGCTGTGACATTCTTTTTTGGGGATAGTTGATGATTGGCAATCCTTGACTTAGTAATCAATAAGTGTAAGATTACGAAAATGTGGAAAGAAGCAGTTGACAGGCAGCTTTCGGCTTTGGGGGGAGCCCCTCTGGGAAGCCTGGGTGAGGCCGCCCTCGAGGCCTGCCTCTGCTTTGGGGGCAACCACCCCGTCGGGCGCCTCCCCGCTGCCGCAGCCTCTGCCTCGCGGCCACAGGAGCCGCCCGCGTCGGTTTCCAGGGCCACTTCCGGTTCAGCGCGTTTCTATTTTAAAACCCGGAGACAATTAAAGCCCAACTTCTGGTGCCAGTAATTCCCCCTGCCCCCGCAGCTCAGCTATTCTTAGAAACAGTTGAGCCAGTGGCCGTGGGTCGGCAGGCCCTGGATCTGTCTCCGTGTGGCAACGCGTTCTTCCTCCCGCAGGCTCGGTGCTGCACGCCCGCTCTGCAGGGCCCCGCAGGCTCGGTGCTGCACGCCCGCTCTGCAGGGCCCCGCAGGCTCGGTGCTGCACGCCCGCTCTGCAGGGCCCCGCAGGCTCGGTGCTGCACGCCCGCTCTGCAGGGCCCCGCAGGCTCGGTGCTGCACGCCCGCTCTGCAGGGCCCCGCAGGCTCGGTGCTGCAGGCCGCTCTGCAGGGCCCCGCAGGCTCGGTGCTGCAGGCCGCTCTGCAGGGCCCTGGCGGCCGGTCTGCCCAGCCGTGCGCGGCCGCGTGCATGGCTCTTAAAACGCTGCCGGTTACCCAGCTCTGAACTTGGGTGGAAGTTCAGATGTGGAAACTACTGATAAAAGTGCGAGCTGAATTTTCAAAGTGATTTTTAAGTATGTAAGAAGCGAAGGCTGCATTTTTGGGGTTAGTAGGCTGCGCTTACTCTGGTCATAGGGAATTTGAAAAACGTTCACTCAGCCATACTTCTATGAGCCCTTACTTTGTATGACACAAGGTTATTTAAGATATAGTTTTTGGCTTCAAGGAGAAGAAATAAGACACGCACATGGATTTCTAGAATAAAAATAACTAGAGAAGCCAGTCGTAGTGGCCCATGCCTGTAATCCCAGAACTTGGGAAGCTGAGTCTAGGATCACAGGTTTGAGGCCAGCTTCAGCAACTTATTGAGACTCAGCAACCAGCATGACCCTGTTTCAAAACAAAAAATAAAAAGGGCTGGGGTGTATCTCGGAGGTAGAATGTCCCTAGGTTCAATCTCTAGTATCACACACACACACACAAAGAAAGCTCATTTCCAGGGGAGGGTGAGGTAGGAACATTCTAGAAGGATCCAGTGGCTAAGCAATGTTTGCTTTTGTGTATGTTTAAAATGCTCCAAAATAAAATTAAAACCAAGCAGTAGAAATAATAACAATATAGATTATGAAGTAACTAAAATTCAACAGGATTGGAACCTATAGAGTGCAGTCCAACTGACACTTTAATGAACATTTATAGTTCCAGCTACATATATGAGAAAGACCAGAAATTCATGAGAGAAGTGCTCAACATAGTACAGCAGGAAAAACAACCCCAAAGCGAGCAGAAGGAAAGCAGGAGGAAGGAAATCATGAAGATAAGCATAGCAATTAATGAGCTAGAAAACGAAGGACATGGGATATCAACCAGGCTGAAGGCCAGTTCCTTGAAGAGAGTGATCAAGCAATAGGGGCAAGTTGTGGAAGAGAAGCCCACGGGAAGAGATGAGCCTATGGACAAGCTCCCCACCAGAGCCAGGCGTGGTGGTGCAGGCTTGTCATCCCACTGCTTGGGAGGCTGAGATAGGAGGATCGAAGGTTCGCAGCCAGCCTCAGCAATTTAGTGAGGCTGTCAACAACTTAGCAAGACCCTTTTCTAAATAAAAAATAAAATAGGACTGGGGGTGTAGCTCGGAGGTAAAATGCCCCTGGATTCAATCCTCAGCTCCACACAAAAAAGTTCCTCACAAAACATTTGAAAATGGACAATTTCCTAGAAAGACATAAAAGTGGAAGAAACAAAAGGCCTGACTACACCTTTAATCCGCAAAGAGGTGAATGGAGAATGGAGTAATCATCCCAGCCTCGCCCAGACCCCGCCCCACCTTCCCCTCCAAAAAGATGGGGCCCCATACAGCCACATGCACAACATCTTCAAAGAACAGATGAGCGCTAGTTTGTATAAATTGTGTCCAACAATAGAAAAAGGTGGGAGTCTGCTGGGCATGGTGGCGCATGCTTGTAATCCCAGTATTGGGACAGGAGGATCGCACGTTTGAGGACAGCCTCAGCAAGTAGTGACTCATCAATCTAGCGAGACCCTATTTCCAAATAAGAAATAAAATCGGGCTTGGGGTGTAGCTTGAAGGTAGAAGGCCTCTGGGTTCAATCCCCAGTACCACAAAAAAAAAGAAAGAAAAGAAAAAGGTGGGGGGCTGAGACAGCCTCCCAAGTACCGGGATTACAGGTATGTGCTACCACCCCTGGTCTATTTCTAGAGTCTAAGGATTGCAGGTTCGCAACCAGCCTCAGCAATTTAGTGAGACTCTTGTTTCAAAATAAAAAATAATCCCAGTACTTGGGAGGCTGAGACAGGAGGATCCGGGTTCGCTGCCAGCTTCAGCTACTTAGTGAGGTCCTCTGTAACTTAGTGAGACTCTGTTTCAAAATGAAGAATAAAAAACAGGGCTGGGCGTGTAGCCCGGAGGTAGAATGCTCCTGGGTTCAATCCCCAGTATTGCAAAACAAACAAACAAACAAACAAAAACCAAAATAAAAAATAAAAAGAGCTGGGGGCGTAGCTCATAGGTAGAATGCTTCGTATGTTTAGCCTTGATAATAAAAGGAACAAGTAAGGAGAAACAAGCCAAACTCTAGGCCACTGCCAATTACGAACGTGAACACGAGGACCTTCTGTAAAATTGGTAAATCAAATTTATAAAATATTTTAAAATAAGTGTTTGACTAATTATTGCTTACCCCAATGTTGCAGGATGATTTACGTTAGGGAATCTTTTAATGTAATCCACCACATCTGTACATTTAATGATATGTAAACGTTACTACATTTTGCTTATAGTTTTATGTCTCTATAAAATATGAAAATGCAGTCACGCTGTGGTCTGTCTCTGGGGATGAAGATCAAGTGAAATGGGTCTACTAACACTGAAGTATTTTCTTTCATTTTTATTTTATGCGTGTGGAACTGGGGATTGAACCTAGGGGTGCTCTACCATTGAGCTACACCCCTAGCCCTTTTAATTTTTAATTTTTTTTTTTTTGGTACTAGGGATTGAATCCAGAGGCATTACCTCTGAGCTACACTACTGGCCCTATTTTATTTATCTTTTTGAAACAGGGTCTTGCTAAATTGCTGAGGTTCTCCCCAAGTTGCTGAGGCTGGCCTCGAACTTGCAATCCTTCTGTCTCAGACTTTCAAGTACTGGGATTACAGGCATGCGCCACCACGCCTGAGTTATTTCTGGAGTTTTAAGCAAATTTCTTCTCCCGAGATGGATCATTTGGGTCAAATCCCCACCAGCAACAAGAAGATGGACTCTTAGATTCGCAAGCCCTTGCTGCTGCCCAAGAAGAACCCTCCCCTCACTTCAGAAAAGCACCCCGTGTGCGGGGTCAGAATACGACACAAATGCCCAGTGCTTCGGGGGTTGGCGGGCAGCACTTCTTGTGTCTTTTCTTTTACCCTGCTGCCGGCTCTGTGTGGAGCCGTTTGTATTCTTAATTCCTACAACTGGGACCGGACGCTGCCTCGGCGTATAACAGATGCTTTTCTTAGCTCACCTCTGTCCCACAGTTACTAATGTGTCTCCAGCCAGCCTTTGCCCAAACTAAAATTGATGAGAAGCTGCTGCCTGGTTCCTTTCTGCTGGTTCCCAGGCCCCAAGAAGGTTGCCAGCCGGAGTTCTGTGTTGACAGGTGTGTTTTTCCCACCTGCTGGTGTGGACGAGACTCTGGGCAGCCTACAGTGTCTTTCTTAGAACTCATTGGAGAGGAATCATCTTTAACCTTTGGGTGCACGATGCGACCTTTACTCTGCAGAACCAGGGTCAGAGGCCACCTGCCCTGTGGGACAAGGGGGCAGCAGAAGGGATGCTTCATTGGATAAATCTGTCACAATTTCATATTCCTAATTTCCTAGCTGTTTAGGTGAATCTGCTCTCTGGTCCTCAGTTTGTTCAGATTGGCTTCTCATCGTACCCAGATCTGTCTGCAGTCTTTAGTTCAACACTTACTCCTTTATCATACCCACGCCTCTCTGCATTTATTAGTTCTACACAGATTTCTTAAGTACAGTGCAATCTATGTGCAGTGCGAGGTGTTGCAAACACTGCGGAACAAGACCTATGCCTAGTCCCTTAGGGCTTTACTTTTGTGGGTGACACAGACACACGTGGAGGTGGAAGCCATCTCAGGCACTATTTTTGTTCTCAAAACACTATCTGGTTTATATATTTTTTCTATATCTTAATTCAGATTATAACTTCTTTCACGGAGACTCGTTGGATTCATCATCTCTGGATGGGCATGCACATCCATGCTGGTACCAAGTACCTGGACGTGGCGCTTCACCCCCTGCGTGGCTTGGGCAGGTCACAGGTGTGGGCATGGAGTCTGGACCTGCTTCCAGATCCATCTTCTTATGTCAACTTGCTTCAACTCTAATCCTCGGTCCCCCATTTGTAAAAGAGGTTAATACTAATACTTTATAAATAGTGAAATAATGAACAAGGGGACCAGCCTGGTGTCTGCCTTACACTAGTCACTCATTAAATACTAGTTCTGCTTAGTACTTGGGAGGCTGAGACAGGAGGCTCACAGGTTTGAGGCCAGCATGGGCAATTCAGTGAGACCCTGTCCTAAAATAAAAATGAAAAGGGCTGACGGTATAGCTCATTGGTAGAGCACTCCTAGGTTCAGTTCCCAGGACCCCCCCCCCACACACACATTAGTTCTGTTCTTCATTTCTTAGTATATCTATTTATTTATTCATCTACTAAAGGGTTGGTCTACCATCTCTGATCTTTCATGTGCCACTAAGATGCTGAGATTTTGATATGCTGTTGTTTGATTATTATGAAGGTAGTTATCTCATGCATGTTTTATTTTTCAAGCAACATTATAAACTTCTTGAGAGATATGATTTTGGCATCCCTTGCTGTGCTCTAGGTAGTGGAAGTTTCTCAGAGTATCTCATTCATCTACCTATGTGTCATTACCTGTCCATGTCTGCCCTGCTCTCCATTATGAAACAGACTCCTTGAGTGTATGATACATAAAACCGTGCTTGGTATAATGTTGGACAAAGGCGTGTTTGGTAAACATCAAGGATGGATGGGAACTCAAGCTATCCCCACCAAAGCCCTGTACTTTGTTAAACATTATGTCTGGAATTATTTGTATTCAGAATAATTAATCTTACATGGAAACTCTTTAAATTATTCTCAGATATCCTATTCTGACAATGACACAATTCCAAGTTGTCATTGTCGCACACATTCGATATATCCTTAGAGACTGTGCCCGTGGATATATCCGAGTGGACCGCTTTTGCGAGTACTTGGATTTCAAGTCTTATCTCCCTCTTAAGATCTGATATGTGCTCCTACTGTGCTTTGGCTCCGGATATTATAAAACTCACATTTTTGAAATCCAAATTTTACCTCAAGGGACATTTCTGTTCTTGTTAATGACAGTTTGTGTACACTGAGCCCTTCTGAAATAAGTTTAGTCAAACGATTCTCAGTGCTTCGGCACTTTGAAAATCCAAAACAAACAGCAAATCCTTGGCTATTGGAAACACTTCCCCCAAACTGAACAAGTTGAACTTTTGGAAAATGGTACTTACTTGGACCTTGTGCAGGGAACTGAACTCTATCAGTAAACACATAATCATTCACTATTTCCCCAGATAGCAAATGTGACTAAGGTATTACAGCGTTTTCTCCTTTGTTCTCAAATAGAAAAAGTACTACCTCTTAGAATGGGATCTTATCCCCCATCAACAATTTAGCTAATCAGTATTTAGTTTAAGCCTCTCCTACCACTTAACATTTTGATTCAAGTAGGCCCTGTCTCAAGGACATGCCTGGAGACTTGAAACAATCTTAAGTTTAGGGACATTACCAAAGCCAGTCTTCAACCCATTAGGAAGAATATTGCCACACATGAGCTAGAAAGGAAGGAAGGAAGGAAGGAAGGAAGCCAGGAAGCCAAAACCTAAAATAATGGTCTGATAATAAAACTGTATATTACATTTCTAAATTGACTTTAAATCACTCAGCTCGTGTCAAGAACTCATTCCGAATTCTTGGGTTTCTAATGGCTATAATTGATAGTTTGAAAAGATTATGGCTCTTTAATGTGGGTGTGAGTGTATACCAGCATATTAAAATACATGATTTTGTTGCATAACAGTTTTTGGATTACTGTGAGATATTAATTAATGCAATTAATTAGCATGCTGAACTCCATATTCCTGAGCAAAGAAGTGAGGCCTAGTAATACAATAAACAAAGGGAGAATCCAGGTGCCCCCCATCTCCCAGGCCTCCCTGCCTGCACGCCGGAGCCTCTCTTCCCAGGATGAGGCAGCTCTGGACTCTGCGCCTCTTGGGCCGGGACTTGCCTGTCCTGCACTCTCACATTCTCAACGCTTTGTTTGGTCTTAGGAGAGAAAGCTTCAGGGTTGAGTTGACTCTCAGAGCTTCGTTTGAACATCAGAGTGTCCTCAATCTTTGACCTGGGCTCTGCTTTCTTCCTGTGCTTGGGCCTCCTCCCTCCCACCCACTCCTCCAGTTCCGATTAAAAGAAAGCCTGCTCTTCTCAGAACCCTCATTCTCAAGACTGGCCTCAGAAGTGGGGGCCTCTCTCATCTGCTCATTTCCAGCCCGTGGAATGGGGGTGCGATTGCAGGGGTTCATGCTCCTCACCACTATTGAGAAGTCTGATCTTAGAAGTAGTAGTAATAGCCGGGCGTGGTGGCACATGCTTGTAATCCCAGTACTTTGGGAGGCGGAGACCGGAGGATCCGGGTTCACGACCAGCCTCAGCTCTCTCTCTCTCTCTACCTAGTGAGGTCCTCCACAACTTCATGAGACCCGGTTTCAAAATAAAGTATAAAAAAAATAGGGCCGGGGGTGTAGCGCAGAGGTAGAATGCCCCTGGGTTCAATCCCCAGTACCGCAAAAAAAAAAAAAGAAGTAGTAGTAATAAAAATAATAAAAGCTAACACTAGCCAGGTGTGGTGAGGCTGATCCTCCTGAGACAGGAGGACCACAAGTTCTAAGCCAGCCTCAGCAATTTAGACCCTGTTTCCAAATAAAAAATAAAATAGAGCTGGGGGTGTAACTCAGAGGTAGAATGCCCCTGGATTCAATCCCCAGCACCACACACACATACACACACACACACACACACACAAAGTAGTAGTAATAGCAGTAATAAAAGCTAACACTGAGCATTTGTGTTACGCATTGTGTAACAAATATATATATATGTGTGTGTGTGTACATACAACATATGAACATATATAATCACATATATAATCAAATATATATTATATAAATATTAGTTTTTAACCCCCAGAGTTGTCGTTAGGATTCTTATTTTATTTTTTATTTACTTATTTTTTATATTTTAGTACTGGGGATTGAACCCAGGGACATTCTATCTCCGAGATACACCCCCCAGCCCTTTATTATATTTTATTTTGAAACAGGGTCTCGTTAGTTGCTGAGGCAGCCCCCCCCCGCCTGCAATCCTCCTGTTTCAGCCCCCAAGTACTTAGAATTCTTATAAGAGATTCTTATCTCTTATAACAATTCTGTGAGTTAGGAGCTATTTTTCCACCATTTACTGTAATGAGTTGCTCTTGTCAAGAGCAGGACAACTGAGCAGATCTCTGTTGAAGGGACTCTCACTGCTCACAGCCTTGGAAAGCAGGAGACCATGGGACTTTTCTGCTCACAACAACCCATGAGGGTCCCCAATATCCCCAACCTGTCTTGGGGGCATCAGATGGGGAATGTATTTCCTTGACCAGGACTGGTTCAAGGAAGTATTTTGTTGGCCCTCTTATTAATACAGCTGAGCACATTGTGGCTTTGATAAAGAAAGACCCTTGCAGATGTATTAATTAGGGGAGAAGAGATCCCCAGAGCCTTCCAAACCCAGAGAGAGAGAGAGAGAGAGAGAGAGAGAGAGACAGATAGACAGACAGACAGACAGAGACAGAGAGAGTGAGCATGAGCCGGTTGTCCCCAACCTGCATAAAATGGAGGTGGCATGATTTTAGCTGTTCATGCAAAACCTTTGTGGAATATTTCAGCTAAATCCCCACATTGTTGACCTGCATTTGGTGACATTCCCAGATGGCTCCTAGGGCAGGTTTGTGGTGCAGATCTTAAGGTGGAGCCCAGAGAGGTGCAGGTGTGGAGGGGCTAAAAGCAACACAGGTCTCCTTTGGGCCTTGAATTCTCCTTTCCCTGTGTTTTCTCCTCTTTCTCTAAGTTCTTCTTCCTTTTTCTTTGCCAAAATATTAGAAGTGTTTCAGTATAGTCTTCCTCCCTCCCTTCTACCTGTACTTGTTGGCTCCGCCCCAAGAACTCCGTTACTGGCTTCTAGTGAAGCCTGGATGGCTCAACGCTGCAAAGTCCAAGTGGTGCATTGGAGCAGAATGGCCCATGGGTTAGCCATGCACCAGATGGACGCACCACTGCCTTGCGGAGTAGGGCGGTGAGGGCTTGGGGTGTGGGTGCTGGCAGACACTTCTGCTGTTGCTAGTGTGAAGTATCAGAGGGTAATCAATAATGAGAAAATAGGCTCCGGTCTGAGAAAGCAGCCAGGACCACATTTCCTCATCTACACTTGGCTCTGGAGTCCTCGGGATCTTTCCTCTTTATGAGTTCTAAGAAGCACCACAGCTAAGCCATCCTCTGCAGACACACGACCTCCCGGAGAAAGGCAAAAACGTGTATATAGAAAGTTGTCACCGTTAGCCATTAACTTTGTCTTAAAATCTGTCCTGGATGCCATATGTATGTGAACATTTTCTATTTAATGTTGACAATATTATAGCTGTGTAGCAAGACCTTTTCGCCTCCAGAACAACTACAAAAGGAAACTATTAATCATATACTTGGAGGATAGTATGCAAACTCAGTGTTCTTAAAATCAGCATTTATTCTCTCTTTCATTGATTGATTGATTGATTGATGCTAGGAATTGAACTTTGGGGTGTTCTACCTCTGAGCTACACTCCCAGTCTTATTTTATTTTATTTATTTATTTTTTGGTACTGGGAATTGAACCCAGGGGCATTCTACCTCTGAGCTACACCCCCAGCCCTATTTTATCATATTTATTTATTTTTTGGTACTGGAGATTCAATCCAGATTGAATTCCACCTCTGAGATACACCCCAGCCCTATTTTATTTTTTATTTTGAAACAGGGTCTTGCTAAGTTGCTGAGGGTCTTGCTAAGTTGTTGAAGCTGGACTCAAATCTGATCCTTCTGTCTCAGGCTCCCAAGTTCTGGGACTACAAGTGTGGGCTACTGTACCCAGCTTATTTTTTATTTTGAAACAGGGTCTCACTAAGTTGCTGAGGGTCTTGCCAAGTTGCTGAGGCTGGTTTCTAACCCATGATCCTCATGTCTCATCCTCCCAAGTATTGGGATGACAGGCCTGCACCACCGTGCCCAGCTGTTCAGCATTTATTCTTCAGGCTGCAGCTCTCTCCAGACTCCTGGGCAAGGGAAGAAGACCTTTCTCTAAACACATTAGCAAGGTCTCAGGGTGCAAATGTGAGCTCAACTAGACGTTCCTTCAGCTGGTCGCTCCTTCGGGACTACTCCGGCTTCTGCAGCGCTGTGGCTCTTGGTGTTGGGGCTCCGCTCTCAGTTTCTCTTCCCCCCTGAGCTGTCGGGGGAGGGTAGCTCAGTGGCAGAATGCCCCTGGGTTCATTTCGAAAGCCACCCTCCCCGGCCCTGGCTTTCGAGGTGAACTTGAAGAATGAAGCCTGGCTTCTCTGGAGCGCTGGGGAATCGAGGGCATTGATTTGTCTTTATCACATGGTAGAAAGACATTTTCATTTACGTACCTTTTTAATCTTCAGATCTTGGGCATGAAATAAAGGTGGCGATGAGCTTTGAAAGGAGAGGTTTGGTTTTGTAAGACAAACTGGCCAGGGAGCCCCCCCTTTCTGGGCTGTATGAGGATTCGAATCTGATGGGCAGACAGGTCACGGGAACGCCAGGGCTGAGGACAGGGCCGGCCACCAAGAGAGAGCGAGAGGCTGCCTGGTTCTGGAATGCTCCACGGGGCACGAGGAAAGGAAACCATTCTGCACCCCCCCGACTTTTTCTATTAAGTTAGACAGGGCCTGGGATGCTGAGACTTGAGATCAAGGCTCCAAGGTTAAGCGCTGCTTCTCCTGGGTCTTGATAAGAGGAGGGGAAAAATCCAAATACTGAAATAATGTCACTAACACTTTGCTGTGACTATTCCTCAGCCTCAGTAGCTGAAAACGCCATGAAAAGTATTTATAAATTTGTCGTTGAGTCTATAGCAGCTCTGTCTTTATAAATAAATTTTACTGGAAACCAGCAATGCCGATTCGTGTATATAATGTCGTCTTTGGCTGCTGCTTCATGAAAATAGTAGAACTGAGTCGCTGTCACAGAGACCCCATGGTTCAGAAAACCGAAGGATTTATTATCTGGTCCTTTAGAGGAAAAACAACACTAATGCTTTGCCTAGAGTTGCACTGCCTGCCTGGTGTGGTGGCTCACTCCTGTGGTCCCAGGACTTGGGATGCCAAGCCAGGAGCATTGCAGGTTTGAGGCCAGACTCAGTAATCTAGCGAGACTCTCAGCATCTTAGCAAGATCGTTTCAATAAATAAATAAATAAATAAATAAATAAATAAATAAAAAGAGCTGGGGGTATAGCTTGGAGGTAGAATGCTTCTGGGTTCAATCCCTAGCAACACACACACACACACACACACACACACACACACACACTCCACACATGCACACAAACAAAACAAAACAGTTGTGTTGCCTAACATAGTCCCTAATAGGCACAGCGGGCTGTTCAGGTGTAAAGTCTTACAGTGAGATGGTACTAGCAGTCCACCCAGCTCTTCGATTGCTGCCCTATTTCAGGTACATATTAGTCACACATGACTCGTGGCTCCCACAATGAACGGCACAGATATAGACCATTTCTACCATTATAGAAAGTTCTATGGAAACCTACATATTAATTAATAGCATATAGCAATCTTTTTTTCTTTGTACTGGGGATTGAACTCAGGGGTATTCTACCTCCGAGCTATACTCCCAGTGCCTTTTATTTTTATTTAAAAAAATGTTTTTGAAACACAGTCTCTTTAAGTTGCTGAGGCTGGCCTCAAACCTGCAATCCTCCTGTCTCAACCTCCCAAGTACTGGGATCACAGGCATGAGCCACTGCTCCTGATGAGAATTATTTTTTACAATCATTTGTTATTGTTGCAAAAAAGATAAATCCCCAAACACACACCCTATGCTGAAAATATATTTATTTGGAAATAAACGCTTTGTATCTAAATGCTAGGCTCTCTCAAAGGGGAGAGAGGGGTTGTGTTCCTGGAGCAGAGGTGCTACGGGACGCCGACCTCTTCAATGGGCAGAAACACAGAGGCCAGCAGAATGTTCCGGAGCCTGTCAGCTGTGTGCAGGCCTGGGCGCTCCAGTCCCTCTGCGCCTTCATTCCACCTGAGCAGCTCCAGGTTGTGACAACCAGCGGAGCTGATTGACGGAGCCCAACCCCAGTGCCCGCTGCCCTCAGACAATGGTGGATTGTTCCCAGATCTGTTGATGCAACAAACCTCTTGCTGACAAGTTCACCAGTAATTAGCAGGCAGCGGCTGTCACGCCATCAACGCTATCCACGGTCAGCTGTAATGAAGTGGATGAGACCCAGCGCCTCCCCGGCTGGCAGGGACGCTTTGGAGTGGAGCCGACGCTTTGTGAAGGGAACTAAGTGAACGCGGCCTCCCCTTCACACTGGACTCTTCAGACTCCTGCTGAATCCTTGCAGCTCGCCAAGCCTGGCTCCCTGTGCCTCTGCAAAGCCTTTCTCACCCCTTCCTTCCTCCCTCCTTTCCCTTCCTCCCTTCCTCCCTCCCTCCTTTCCTCCCTCCCTCCCTGGTACTGGGGATTGATCCCAGGGACATTTTACCTCTGATTTACACTCCCAGCCCAATTTTATTTTATATTTTGAAACGGGTTCTTGCTAGGTTGCTGAGAGTCTCTCTAAATTGCTGAGGCTGGCCTCTAACCTGTGATCCTCCTGTCTCAGACTCCCAAATACTGGGATTACAGGTGTGTGCTGCCAACCCCAGCTTGGGGCAGCAAAATCTTGATGAAGCTTAGAAAAGGCCAGGAATGCTATGAGGTGTAGGCCCTATTTTCTCTATACCCAAATAAACCTTAATAACCACTGGGGCCGGCTATGGTAGCATATGCCTGTAATCCCAGTATTTGGGAGACTGAGACAGGAGGATTGCAGGTTCAAGGCCAGCCTCAGCAATTTAGCCAGGGGCTCAGCAATTTACTGAAACCATGTTTCAAAATAAAAAATAATATTGGGCTGGGGGTGTAACTCAGGGGTGTAGCCCCTGGGTTCAATTCCCAATCCACCCTCCCTCTAAAAAAAAAAAAAACCTTCTGGGAATTCTCCAAAAGGAGATTATTTTGTACTCCCTTGATGCTGAAAGAAAGTTCGATATGTGGTATTTTTAACCTTGACTTTTCTATTTGGGGAAATTGGAAAGACTGTGGGGTGAAACCCAAGTTACCCAGAGCGAGAACACCATTCACTGTGTACCATGTGCGCGGTGACTGAAGCAAGTGCAAACTCCGCAGCATCTCTCACTTGCTTTTAATGAGAGCCTGCGGGTGTGGGGTGTTTGGAGCAGCGGGGACGGCAGCGGCTGAGGGAGCATGTGGGGAGAAGTCGTCTAGCTTGTAAAGTGCTCAGCAGTTCATCTGTCAAGCGGGAGCATTTTAAATCTAACCTTTAGAGTCTTTCCCACTCCACCCAAAATATAAGGAAGGATGGGTAGTTTACTTTACCAAACATTGTGACATATATAGTTATGTTCTTAAAAATCCTCTCTGTATGTGCTAATTTTATGTGTGTGTGTGTGTATGTATATATATATATATATATATATATATATATATACCTATATATACATATATATATAAAACCTCTATGGACATATTGACATATAGATATTTTCCCATATACTCATACTATTTAGAAATATAGGTGAGCCATAAAAAAGAACAAAATTATGTCATCTGCAGAAAAATGGATGGAACTAGAGAATATTTTGCTGAGTGAGATCAGCCAGACTCAGAAAGTCCAGGGTTGTATATTTTCTCTCACATGTGGAAGCTAGAGAGAAAATAGAAAACAAAAATAATTTCAGATAACTGAGGAGAGAGGCCAGCTGAATAGTGGAAGGGGATCACGGGAGGAAGGTATAGAGGGGGGAAAGGAGGATTGAGGAAGGGAACAGTTGAATTAATGTTGTGTTCATATATGAAGGCATCACTGCCAATCTCACGAACATGCACGGAGAGGAAGGAGGAGGGAGCGGGGTGGGATCGTGTGTGTTTGTACCACTTTGAACCTCACTGTGATATATAATTACAATGCACCCATAAAAGTGTTAAAAAGAAAAAAAAAAGAAATATAGGTGAATTCAAAACCCTACCTTCAGCCAGGTGTGGTGGTGCACGCCTGTCAGTACTTGGGAGGCTGAGACAGGAGGATCACAGGTTCAAGGCCAGCCTCAGCAACATAGCAAGACTCAGCAAGTTAGCGAGACCCTATTTCAAAATAAAAAATAAAGGAAGGCTAGGGGTGTAATTCAGAGGTCGAATGCCCCTTCAATCCCCAGTACCAACCAACCATACACACACACACACACACACACACACACACACACATGTAAATAAAATAAATAAAAGGGCTGAGAGTGTAGCTTGGAGTTGGAATGCCCCTGGATTCAATCTCCAGTACTCCCCCCCCCAAAAAAAAAACCTCTACCCTCATGTTCCTGAATTGGATGAAAAAGAAAAAAAAGTTACTTAACATCATACATATTGATATTCAAATAAATTGTAGTATTAATGTCACCACACTTACAGCTATAATGGTGATTATAATTCAAATATGCATTAATGAGGTGCCTGAAAGGCAGGAATACGTACTGGGCACTCCACATATAGTAAGTGACTGTGATGGGGAATCTTTCCAAATAGAAAAGTTCCCATTTACTTTGACTCTCACTGCAGATTTGATTCTTGAAAAGCCTTCAGCCAATTATGTCATTACGGAATTGGGGGAAAGTACACGGTGCACAATTGTACATTGTTCATTATATTTTCCAAACCATGCCATCTCTTGGTGGATTTTAAATTGTAACCAGGTGAAATGAAACTAAACCTTCAATATGGGCACCTGCAAAATGAATTCAATGTAGACATAAATTTGGGGCTTTTGTTCATATTTCTCTCAATATCATATTAATAGCACAAAATAACATCTGTTAGATGGTCTCTGAGACAATACAAGGATAATGTCTTATTTAACTTAGAGGATGGTCCCATTTGCAGAGTAAAGGAATAAAATTTTATTTTTCAATTACTGCATATTTTATAATCAAGACTTATTCTTACTTGTTTTTTATGCTGGGGATTAAACCCAGCAGTGTTCTACCTCCAAGTTACATCCCCATCCCCTCCTTTAAAAAAATTTCGAAACAGTGTCTTCATAAGTTGCTGAGGGTCTTACTAAGTAGCTAAGGTTGGACTCTAACTCGTGATCCTTCTCTCGCAGCCTCCCAAATACTGGGATTACAGGTGTGTGCTAACTCTTGTTGATATGCCTATTGTTTCTCTGCCTTTATTTTCCCCCATTGTATTCCCAACTTATATTACTGTACTTGGCACATAGATGGAATTCAATAAACATTTGTGCAGTGGATAAATGAATGAATGAATCTGGAAAGAAGTTCCTATTATGTTTTTGTGAATGTCATGGTTAATTTTATGCATCAGCTTGACTAGGACAGGGGGTACTCAGATATCTGGTTAGACATTTTTCTGGCTGTGTCTATGAGGGTGTTTCTGAATGGGATTGACATTTGATTGGTAGGCATAGAAAAGCAGGTTGCCTTCCTTGATGTGGGTGGGCTCATCGAATTTATTGGAGGCCTGAGTAGAGCAAGAAGCAAGACATGGGGCAATTTGTCAATTAGTGGATTTATCCATCGATGAGATTAGAGCCCTGATTCAATGACTTCACCTCTGAACATTTTTGCATTGACAACACATGAGCTTTTCTAGGGGACAGTCTACATTCAGACCGTAGCAGTACCCTAACCAAATTTTTGATTCAGAAAGTCTGTGAGCAATTATGTCCTTTGCAGGAAAATGGATGGAACTAGAGAATATTATGCTAAGTAAGATTAGCCAGTCTCAAAAAGTGAAGGGTCATATGTTTCCTCTCATATGTGGAAGCTAGAGAGAAATTGAATAGCAATTGGAACTTCAGATAAATGAGAGGGATACCAGTAGAATGGTGGAAAGGGATTTGGGGATGGAAGTGCAGAGGGGAGGGTGACTACTTGATGAAGGAAACAGTTCAAATAATGCTAAATACATACATGACGCTATCTATACTGATCCCAGTAACATGTGTGGGGGGGGAGCGGGGGGATCTGGAGGGGAATGACCAGGTGCTGTGTGCATGTCTGTTTCTATCACCCTGAACCTCATTATAATGTATAATTGCAATGTACCGATAAAAGCATATTTTAAAAAATTGTGGGCATAAAATTGATTGATTCAAGCAGATAAGCTTTTGAGGATAATTTGTTTCCCAGTAATAGTAAGTGGAACAGTGGGGGTGTGGGAACAGCGATGTGGGGAGAACAGGAGCAGCAGTCTGAAGTGCTGCTCTCCTTTGTCCTTTTTTGGGGGATGGTGGTTACTGATTGAACCTAGGGGCATTCTACTTCCAAACTACACCCCAGCCCTTTTTATTTTTTTATTTCAAAACAGAATCTCACTAAGTTGTTGAGAGTCTTGCTAAATTGCTGAGGCTGGCCTTGAACCTATGGTCCTCCTGTCTCAGCCTCCCAAGTACTGGGATTCCAGGCATGCATCACTATGCCTGGCTTCCCTTTTCCTTTGATACCACATTCTCTGCCACTGATGCTTTTGCCCTGAACAAACATCAGGGCTAAGTAAGATTAGAAATAAGGGTCCAGAAAAGCATGGATTCCAAAGGGAAGGAGAGAGATAGAGGAAGTTCTTGTGGTCAGCAGCTCCAGGCAGCCATTTTTGGGCAACCCAACAGAAATGCAATGTCAACAAACTGGAGGCTACCTCAACAAAAGTTCCTGTATAAGAACCAGAGTTCCAGGGGTGGGGATTCTGTTTTGGGGAACTTGAGATATATATCAGCTTCCTGGCGAAGATTTTTCCAAAGGAAGTTTTCTGTATGGCCTTGGTAATGATTATCCTCTTGAGTATGTGGCAGGAGAGAGAAATGGCACAGATGAATGAAAACCAGGGGTATTCTGCCCAGTCTGAGTTAGTCCAGGAAGCTACGGGAGGGAGAGTGGCTGCAGTCCCCTATAGTCCCAACACAGAGCAGGACCCAGTCATTGAGAGGCAGGGCATTCTGCTCCACCGCCCGCCATCTTGAAAAATGGATTGGTTGTCTCTAGATACCAAGATGCCGTGCCACACATATAAAGAGTATGTGGAGATTTGGTGCTCACTATTTCCACTAGGAAGTTTCCCCCTAGGACAAAATTTATAGATTAATCTTTAAAAATAAATAAACAAGCCGGGCATGGTGGTGCAGGCTTGTAATCCCAGTACTTGGGAGGCTGAGACAGGAGGATCGCAGGTTCACCGCCAGCCTCAGCTACTTAGTGAGGCCTCTGCAACTTAGTGAGACCCTGTTTCAAAATAAAGAATAAAAAATAGGGCTGGGGGAATAGCTCGGAGGTAGAATGCCCCTGGGTTCAATCCCAGGTACCGCAAAAATAAATAAATAAATAAATAAATAAATAAACAAATAAAGTGCTCTCAACCAGGGGAGAAAGGCTTCCAACCCAGTAGGCCCAGTATTTAACTTCTTATGAATAGACTGTTTTTCTAATTTCTTTCCTAAGTTTGTGTATGATATATTATTACACCAGAATGTGAAATTAGCCAAATGAGCCCCAGGAAAGGAGTATTGCTCCAAAGTAAATATAGGAACTTGCTTAATACTACATGATCAGATATCTTGCAAATAAGACACACAATTAAAATATCATTGTATATAAGCTTGAGAGTTGCAGATTGTACGAGATAGTCCCACAATGCTGAAGTGGGCATTTGATATACTTTATGAGCTTAAAGAAAAATTTGGGGAAAATGGAACTTTGAACCTGTGGGTGTGGGAGGAGGGGAGAATGATTATGTAGGGATATGGCTGAAAACTAGGGGCCACCAAGGAACAAAAGCAGATCATAAATCTATAATGTAGAGAAATGTTAAGCGAACCATTGTAGCTGCATATGGACACGAGACAATTCTCAAATTTTAGTTAGCACAGTCAGAACAAAACTACCAGGTCAAATTTTATCAATGCATACATTTATATTTTATTTATATAAATATATAAAAATATATATTTATATATATAAACATATATATAAAATATATAAATATACCCCAGCCCTATTTTTTATTCTTTATTTGGAAACAGAGTCTCACTACGTTGCAGAGGGCCTCAGTAGTTGAGGCAGAGAACCTGTGATCCTCCTGTCTCAGCCTTCCAGCTTGGGAAGTACAAGTGTGTGCCACCATGCCCGGCTGTAAATATATATTTAAAAGGATCTTCTCATGGAAAATGCATTTGAAGTCCAAGGGTGCTCGATTTATTTTAAGAAAAACAAGGAAACGCCACTAAATAAAAGACTTAAAGATAGAGGTTTTTAAAAAAACTCATTATAATGAGATTTTATCATGCAAAGTACATAATTTAAGAGATGCATGAGTAAGTTTACCTTTTAATAGCATCAGAAACTTAAGTAAAGGGCAGAAAAGTGGGAACCACAAGCCAAGAGGCAGTAAAATAAACTCTAAGGGAACGTCCCATTATTGCATAGCTCGAATAAGTCAGAGGCTGGGATTGGAAAAATTATTTTCTTATAAAACCTTTTCATATTGTAATACTATTTTACTTTAATGAGGCAGCTTAGACAACTTGGGACATATATTTAGATAAAAAGCCAAGAGGAGACTTAAGTGTCTTTAGTAAATGAAGATTATTAGGCACAAAAGGATATTCAAAGATTTTCCTAAACAACACAGTCTAATCTTTAAATATTTTCCTTCTTCTTCTTTTTTTTTTTTGGCTAGGGGAAGTTTAATGTAAATCCCTCCTTTTATGGGTAATGGTCGACTTTGTTCTTTGCTTAATGTAAACGGGGCTCTTCTCTCCTGACACTGTGCACTTTTACAGACTTAAAGGGCTTTTCAAGAGACATTAAGACTTTTCTTCTCTAGAAGAGCAGTTATTACAAGCAACTGACACTAGTCCAGCAAAATTGCAGACCTTGGTCTTCAAGGATCAAAGACTGAAATGGAGCTAATTTCCTCCAATGATTCCACTGCCTGGGGAATTAACTAAGCAGAGAAAGCTGCTCCCTGCCACTTATTGACGTAATTAAAAATAAAAACACAGCTTTCAATAAAAGGTGTATCTTAGAACATGATACTAATTAGGTTCTTTCTTTCTTCTCTCTCTTTCTTCTTTTTTTCTTTCTCTTGAAAAAAACAAGTAAACTTATCTTCCTTTTGGGAGGTTAAGAATGCTTGGTAATTTTTGTTAATATATTAATTTTTCTGATCCTGGAATAATTCACTCTTATGTAGTTTGTTTATTTATTTTTGCTACAGACCAACAAAAGGAGTAGACTCTGTGTTGGAAGAGTTGAGGGGTCATCTGGTCTCACCTCTGCCTCCCAGCAAGTGTACTCTAAGCCAATAAATTAATATGTGCAGTGAGTAGAGTATAAGGTGCCTTAGTTTAGACCATGTGATGGCTCATGAGGTCATGATGGGGCTAAATCTTACAGCTTCACTTCCCAATCCAGAAGTCTAATACTCATCTATTTCAATAGTAGACATTATTGAGGAAGAAGACACAAACCCAGGATTCAGAATAAGAATGACCAGAATGGCTTTGATGTGGAGAATGTGCTTTAGTGACCTTTGGTCACAGGCTTCTTCCCTAGAACTGCTGTGTTTCAAGGTCTTAGAGGTCTTTTTTTTTTGGTACTGGGGACTGAACTCAGGGGCATTCTACCTCTGAGCTGTACCCCCAGCCCTTTTTGTTTTATTTTGAAACAGGTTCTCACTAAGTTGTTGGTCTTGCTATGTTGCTGAGGCTGGCCTTGAACCTGGGATCCTCCTGTCTCAGCCTCCCAAGTATTGGGATTATAGGCTTGCGCCACCACACCTGGCTCCTTATATTCATCTTTTATAAGAATTTTTTCCCAATTTGAGTTAAGTGGTGCCACAGCCAACCAGATTGGTCAAAGCCTTCTTCCTCATCCTATCTTTTGATGTGTTGTTTGAATGGCTCTACTGGACTTGGTCTACATGACCTTGTGCAATAAAACCATAGGCCTTTGAGAGAAAGAGATGTCTCTAATTTCGACTCTATCAAGGTTCCTAAGTGGAACATTTTTTAGCGGTACTGGGGATTGAACCCAGGGGCACGCTACCTCTGAGCTACACCCCCACCCCTATTTTATTCTTTATTTTGAAATTGGGTCTTATTAAGTTGCAGAGGGCCTAAGTTGCTGAGGCTGGCCGTGAACCTGTGATCCTCTTGTCTCAGTCTCCCAAGTACTGGGATTACAAGTGTGGGCCACCACACCCGGCTTGGAACACTTTCTTGTTACCATCTTTGCTTCTAACCAAGTACCCCTGTACTCCGAAGTACAGTTTTCCTAAGTATTTGTCAGGGAGAAAGAGAAAATCCGGGGACAGATTTTATCTGGCTCACTGAGTACTTCTAAAGCTTGGATAAGACTGAACTACTTGTTGTAGGCTTTCCTTTATGTGCCAGGGAAGTTTTCAACAAGGCCGGCAGCTAGATTAAAGAGAAACCCTGACCCATTCGGAGATGAAAGTCTTCACAACAGGGCATGCCAAATTCATCGGAGAATAGAGCCTCAAAGGAAATGTTTGCTTTCTTTTGAAAATTCATTATTATAAAGCCCATTGTGTGATTAGGCCAGTTGTGTGATTATTGAGAAATAACTAAAAATAATAAACGGACGCTTCATCAAAGGCATGGGAATGCGGGGTGATCTTTTTCATTGAAATTGTGAGATGCGTGTGACCTGCGTGCCTGGCTTCCTCAGGACGGCTCCATCCTTAGCCCATCAGCATTTCTAATCAGGAACCCTTCCGCACAAATTTGATAAGAAGACAAGCTGAGGCTTTAAGAGTTTTTATTTTAGCCGGGCGTGGTGGCGCAAGCTTGTAATCCCAGTACTTTGGGAGACGGAGATGGGAGAATCCGGGTTCGCGGCCAGCCTCAGCTCTCTTTCTTTCTCTCTCTCTGTCTCTCTCTCTCTCTCTACTTAGTGAGGCCCTCCGCAACTTTGTGAGACCCGGTTTCAAAATAAAGTATTAAAAATAGGGCCGGGGGTGTAGTGCGGAGGTAGAACGCCCCTGCGTTCAATCCCCTGTACCACAAAAAAAAGAGTTTTTATTTTTATTTTTTTGAGTTTTGGAAACATGGAAAATATTTTACATCTGAACTTCAGAAGAAAGGTCTATTTTTGTGCCCTGTGCTTGGCTCACCACGTCGGTCCTGCCCTTTGATCAATGGCAAAGTTACCTTGTTAACTAGCACGGAACAGATCCGGCCACTCGCCCTGCCTGGGCTCCACTCTGAGCAGGAAGTGGTTTTCTTCCCAAGGCCCGATCTTATTTTCGTGACTGAATTGTGTGAGATCTTGAAGCACTAAGTCAATAGCTCTTATTCAGTCAGCCCTGAAAGGAGGGCAGTTATCAGAAGGAACCAGGGAAGGCAGGGGACAGGAGATGAAGCTGTGATTATTCTCCAAAGGACCAGTGGCCTCTGAAGTCTGGTGATGCATCTCTCCCACACCCCAGGTCCCCCTCAGGTCCAGTTTGGTGCCAAGCTGTGCCTGCTCCAGAATGTGCAGTATGAGGGGTTTTCTCCCCCCTTGAAGCAGAAAAAACATATGAAAATATCCACGTCCTAGTTACCTAGTGAAATTGCATATGAAGCCAGGAATAATTTCCAACATTATAGGGTGGGGGAACCAACCCAGGAAGACATGAGCATCACCCGCCAATGAGCAGGTAGAGCCTTTATTATGAGACAGAGCAGTGTCATATTCAAGAAATGTCTTTTGGGTCGTGTGCGCCTATAATCCCAGTACTTGGGAGGCTGAGAAAGGAGGATCACAGGTTCGAGGCCGACCTCCCCAACTTAAATAGACCTTCAGCAACTTAGGGAGACTCTGTTTCACAATAAAAAATAAAATTGGACTGGGGTGTAGCTTGGAGGTAGAATTCACCTAGATTCAATACCTAGTAACCACCTCTCCCACCAAAAGAGAAGCATGTTCTGGGGTTGGGGTGTAGCTCAGTGGTAGGGTGCTTGCCTAGAATACTTGAGGTTCTGGGTTTGATCTCCAGCACTGAAAAAAAATCCCCTCCCACCCCACATGAAACACGGAAGTCAAACATAGGCACAGAGCTTTCTAAATCTAGAAATTATACAAAAGAACTTTAATAGTCATCACATATACAAAGGGAAGTTTTTCCTGGGTTATCATAAGAATAAAGGATTGAAAACAGAGTTTCCTCCAAGAAGTCATCCTGGATTTGGCAGGAATAACACTGCACCCCTCTCATCGTGTGCCTCCTACTGAATGCTGAATGTTGTAGCAAAGCCCAAGGAAGCCTGTAGTCCGCTCTTGGCTGAGAGCGCCAGGAAGCTCCAGGGGGAGAACAAAACACCTTCAAAAGGCACCTAATTACCCGGCCCCAGATATTCAAATGGGTGATCAAATTTCCCTGTCAAAACAAGGCAAAGGCTCCTTATTTTTTCCCTGTACAGAAATACTTCTCTAAAGGGTCTGGAGAAGTTTGCAGAGTCGTGTAAGTCAAGGGTTTGTGACCACAACCGTATTTTAAATGTCTTTGCTTATTAAAAGGCATTGTATGATGAATCCTCATGCAGGGAAGGGTTCTTTTCTAATGTGCAAAACTACTTCTAAAATATATGTGTCAGGGCTCATAAAAGGCTCCTCTGCACCAAAGGTTTGAATGGGTGTTTGTTTCCCTGCTATGTGGTAATTGATTCTGTCAATTCCTTACATTTAATGGTGTTTAATACTGGTTCCCGTCGCAGTTGTGTATAAGGCACATCTCCCCGTGAAGGTGAGACAGAAGAGGCTGCTCCTTGGAGAAGTTTGTAAATCAAAGTAGTCCTGGCACGCAGATTCTTGTGTTTGTGTTATATATAGGTGTCTGTGCTTGAAACTCTAAAGCAGTATTTTAGGAATCAAATTTTAATCTGTAAATCTCTTCTTATTGAAGAAAAATTTATGCACATGATTCAATCATTAGAATAAACATATCCAAACATGTAGATGAATTAATTTTTCCCAGACTGATGATCAGAGTTGCCATGTACTTTCACAGGTTTTAGGAATCAGAATAATTAGTTCAAGAGCCAGAAAAAGTCAGATCACCAGAAACCAGAGGTGCCTGGAGCTTAGTTCTCCAGCATACAATTAAAGCCCACAGTTCAGTGAATGGCACTTTTGAAACTCTTTTCTTTATTTTTAAATTTCATTTCATTTAATTTTTAAAAATATTTTATTTTTATTGGTGCATTATGATTATACAAGCTATTTATGGAAACACGTTCTTTTAAAACTGGTGGCCTGCGTGTCATTCCCAGAATGCTGTGGGTGAAGTTAGAGGAGGGGAGGCGCTGGGCCCGCTCTGCTTTGGGAAATCTGGGCGGGACCTAGAGCCAGGGATCTGGGCCTTTGGGGTCCCTTTGGAGTGAAGCAGCAAACCACCACACATCCTTGGCCCCTGAAGTGCCCCAGCCCTCAGGGCTGGGGCCCAAACCACTGAGAGGCCCCAAGTCCATTGGAGTTGATAAGTGGAAGCCATTTTTCTTTTCCCCCCTGCAGATTCACAGCTTCCACTGGGGGAAGAATTTCAAGTCACCTTTCAAAGAATCCTAGGTAGGATGAATGCTATTCAATGGAATTTTAAAAGAAAAAAAATCAAGATCCCTGTGGTAGGTATCCGCTGTTGGTTTCCAGTTACCCAACCTTTTTACAAGTCTTAAGGATCCTATAAACTTTGAAAGTTGCAGTAAAATATTTATAGAGCAAGTCAAAGAAAAGTATAAAACAGTAGTCTAGGTGAAATTTTGACGTGAGTCACATTCCTTTTGACCTCTCTTGCTCTTTGATTCATAAGGGTACAGGTCTTGGGCCTGGTGAAATAGCGACTCATTTCACCCCATAGACTTCAAATGGAGTGATTACTGCAGCTGCTATACGATTTCTATTTTTCCCCCACTTTTTCTCCCTGTTGTTTACTTTAGAAATTCAAGAGATGATTTTGATGAAAAATGACAGACTGAACCCATGCCTGTGCCACAGCTGAAATCTCTTAGGTCATTACCTCTTCTGAATTTCCCTGGGAAAGGGCCATGGTACCGTTTTCCACTGTGCGTGAGAAAAATTGAGACTTGCAATTGGTGTTTCAGGATTTTAGGGGTGATATAAAACAGAGGCCTGACTAGTAAAATCTGCCACCCAAAGCCCCAAGTCACTCTATTCCAGCAGTCCCGGGGCCCTGGTGGAACTCCATCTGGAATGCCACGTGCTGCCTTTGTCCCTTTTCCTCTACAGCCAGTATGAGGTGCTTCCCTTCCTGGCCACAGACCAGGGACTTTACTAGTGGGGTGCTCTTCCGTGGCTCTTACGATGTCACCACAGAGTGGGGGCTGGTTTCAGCGAAGGGACTCAGGGTTCATAAACAGGCACGGGGCAGGAAAGTGTGACTGCATATAAATGTGTGCGCTATTATTCCAGGAAAAACATATGAATGTTTTGGAAGTCATAAGGGATTTCCTAAATGACTACGGTCCATGGCAGCCAAGAGGCTTTTACTCAAAGAAAAGCCCAGGGTCAGAACCAAACGTGTGCTGCGAGGAGAAAAGGCCAGAAACCACGGGCAAAAGAGATGTCTTACTTGGTCCCTGCTACCATTTCTATGGGGGTGAAGTTAAATTCATGTCTCTCTATTCAAAATTATGATTATAAAGTAATGGGGCAAGTGCTTCAACAGATAAACCCCAACAAATATCTCAAAATAGATGCTGCGGCCTTCGAATCAGCCATGGCTAACCTGGAATTACTGTGACATATGTTTGCTTAGGCCTTTTTGAAACCCTTTTCCTGTTTCCTCTTTACCCCAGATTTGTGATGGGTACCACTCCTCTGAGATGCTTCCGGTTTTGTACATTAGTGTTGTAAATATTCTCCATTTAACATTGCAACCAGTTGTTTTCTGGGTTTGTGTCCCATATAGGAAAATAGCCTGGCACAAAGTAAAAAATAAAAAAGTCCAGGGATGTAGCTCAGTTGTAGAGTGTGTGCTTAGCATGCACAAGGCCCCAGGTTTAATCCTCAGCACCAAAAATAAAATAAACAAATAAAATAAGTGTTGAGTGCATGGCCTTAGATTGAGTTTATGACCCATGCAAGAAACCTTGCTTCATATTTTATAGTCACATTTTTGGATACCAAAGCAGCATTGCCCAATTGGGTCACCTCTATTCACCAGCTCTTTTTTTAAATGCTTTTGGGCTCATTTTAAGAATCAAATACACCTTCTTGGTATAAAGATTTATAACCATTGAGACTATTCTAAAAGAATGTGCTCTTGGCTCCGGAGGCAATTCCAAAGGAGGAATTTCCAAAATATTCTGAGCTATGACTGCATCATTGTGTTGTGATGCCCAGTGGAAAAATACTTTTAAAGCAGTAGAACTGCTCTTTAAACATTGCTGGTACTTAACTAGAGGCTGAGAAATGAATTCACTGTTGTGGCAGGCTTCCTTTGTTTTGGGAAATGTCAGCAGAAGAGGCATTTCGAATTGTCCAAGAACAATAACTTATGTAGCGAATGTCATCATCAATGTGATCAGATAGTGTAGGTTGAGATGTGATGAGTTCTATGTAATATAAATGTCACCTATTTTTTTCTTGTACTGGGGATTAAGCCTAGGGATGTTCTACCCCCGAGCTACACCCCAGCAACTATTTTATTTTTTATTTTAAAACGGGGCCTTACTAAATTGCTGAGGCTGGCCTTGAACCTGTGATTCTCCTGTCTCAGCCTCCCAAGTCCTGGGATTATGGTGTGAGCCACCCCGCCAGGCTGGCATCCATTTTTAATAGGGTATTGTCCATGCTGTATCTCTGGATATGGATTTAGATTTTAGTGATCCTTTCTGAAACTGTTCTGGGAAGATATGTGTGTGCGTGTGTGGGTATGTTTGTGTGCACATATGGAAACATGCCGCTTTGCTTGATTGTTTTAAGACACCGAGAAATCTGAGCTGACACAGAAAGTAGCCCATCCCTGTCCTTATTCCACATTGGACGAAAGGTTGGTAAAAGCAATTGAATCAGCTTTGGCCTCCTGCTATCTGGTTTAGAGCCCCACGAACCACTAATGCCTGTGGCTGGTGTTTGGGGCCTACGAGGCTGCACTGCAGGGGAGCGTGCTTTGAGAGTTCCCAGGGTAGGACGGGAAACTCTGTGGTCTGGCGTGGAGGGGCCGGTGCTGGATCCGGAGGTGGGAGAGAGACCTGGAGTCCAGCGGAGGAGGCTGCGCTGGCTTAGGTGAAGTTAGCTGAGAGTAAGGCAGAGGCCGGAGGTCAGCTCCTGGAGCTGTGACTCCCCAGAGGAACCACTTTTAATGAGCATGTAAATGTTTCTCTGAGTTCTAATTGTGTCAACCCCAAGCCTTCAGTAAAATTTTATTAAACAATCTGGCTGTTCCTTGCAATCCTTGGGGGAATTAAAGGCAGAGCTTGTGTCTGACTTGGCGTGGCTTGCGTGGGCAGGGCAGTCTGAGAAGCTAGCTAGGGACCTGATCCCTGGGGCATGCAGAGTCCAGCACTGGCCCTGGAGTCAGGAAAGGGAGAGGCGAGTGGCTCCAGGGATGGATGAGTAGATGGCATATGCATCTCTCAGGAATTCTCCAGAATGTCTGTGGAGGAGAATAACCAAGATTGGGCCTCAAAATCGTGTCATTTGGATAACTCAGGAAACATGATCTTTTGGGGAATTACAGATGGGTGAGAAGTGGGAATGCATTGGTTCTAGTTGGAATGAGTGTACAGCCTTCCGAGGGGGCTGTTTTGAAGGAGATAGCATTGTTATGTCTAGAACATACTGCTATCATTTGTTTTTTTGTACTGAGGATTGAACCCAGGGGCATTCTACCTCCGAGCTACACTTCCAGCCCTTTTTATTTTTAATTTTTTTTATTTTTTATTTTTTGCGGTACCGGGGATTGAACGCAGGGGCGTTCTACCTCCGCGCTACGCCCCCAGCCCTATTTTTTATACTTTATTTTGAAACCGGGTCTCATGAAGTTGCGGAGGGCCTCACTAAGGAGAGAGAGAGAGAGAGAGAGAGAGAGAGAGAGTTGAGGCTGGCCGCGAACCCAGATCCTCCGGTCTCTGC
>PVJS01019988.1:0-33106 GCA_004027185.1 Glis glis | reverse complement strand
TTTTTATTTTTTTTTTTTTTTTTTTTGCGGTACCAGGGATTGAACGCAGGGGCGTTCTACCTCCGCGCTACGCCCCGGTCCTATTTTTTATACTTTATTTTTGAAACCGGGTCTCACGAAGTTGTGGAGGGCATCACTAAGGAGAGAGAGAGAGAGAGAGAGAGAGAGACAGGGAGAGAGAGAGAGAGCTGAGGCTGGCCGCGAACCCGGATCCTCCGGTCTCCGCCTCCCAAAGTACTGGGATTACAAGCGTACGCCACCACGCCCGGCTCATAAGTCCATTTTTCTACATACATAGGTGGTCCAAGGTTCACCAGAATTTGGTCTGGATTAATGCTGCTTTTTTGATGATAATTATTAATTTCATTTCTCAGATGGTTCCAAACTCAGGCAGGGAAGAAAGGGGTCTTAATAATTGACCACTAAATTTCCAGTGTGAACCCCAATTTGCCTTCTTCCACCTCCTTAGCAATTTCTTTTTGTGGGAAAAAACCTGTGGAATTTTTGTTTATAGCCAGTGTGCATGTTGTGTGTTTTATTTGTTTTTGTTTTCCCCTTTATTTTTAGACAAAGAAAGTAAGAGTAGGATTCGGGTATGCAGTTACATGTATCTCACTATCATTATGATGTGATACTAAAAGACTATACTGCACCGATAAAAATATGAAAAAAGAAAATTTTTAAAAAGTCAAAAAATTTAGAAGACATCAAATTCTAAGGAAAAAAGGTGATTTGGACAAAGAAAAGAAGTTAGGGTACATGAGGCAGGGAGATGTATGTTTGTCAGTAACAAGCTAGTTTCATGTAGAAAAGACATTTGAAACAAATAGGATAAGGAAACAGTTTAAATAATGCTATGTACATATAAAAAATGCTCAGTGCCAATTTCAGTATCATACACGGGGAAGGGAAGGGAGTGGGGTTGGATCCAGGAGGCAACTCACCAAATGCCATGTGCATGTATGTTCTTATCATTCTGAACCTCATTATGATGAATAATTACAGTGCACCAATAAAAATGTGTTTGACAAAAAGAAACAAATAGGATATCTTTTAACATGGAATCTGGGGGTGATATAAAATAGATAACAGTATCCTAAATAAATTTCCTCTTAAAGAGCACACTCATATGGTCTTCATGAAATAGATCTCAGATTTGGAAAATTGGTTTCAAATCTCACACAGCTTACTTGTTAAATAAAATGTAGATTATCGGTAGCATTATTACTCTACAAACAAACCAAAAGTTTTTCCTGTATTCCCAGTCTAGATTGGATTTATTCAATATGCAATTGGAAATACTCTATAAGGGAAGCATATATGCCCTAGAAATCAAATTTCTTTTTTGTGTGTGTATTTTCCATTAACATTAATAGTCACTAAAAATTGTTTCTGCAATTAAATGCAGAACACAAAGAAAACTTTGAAGAGGCAAAGGAAAACCCTCTGACATATAGAAATGAGTGCTTCTCTGGCTCCACAGTGAGGCCCCCGAGAAGGTTATGAAGTGGGAAAGTTCATCTTCCTCTGAATTCTCCTCAGGCACTTCAGAATCTGCCCACTTCCCTTTCTGGGCTTTGTACTTGGCCAGTCTGGGCTGAATGAGAGGAATAAAGCATCTCTACCTGCTTTTTCCAAACACCCCAATCCATTTAGCTTACTGTCACAAGCCCTTCAAGCATCTGCTGAAAATCTCCCTTCTCTGTGTTAGAACACGTCCTTTCTCTGAAGTGTTCTTCTGTTTTACAATTTCTTACATATCCCCAAACATGAAAGAATAGAAGAACTATTAGCCCAAAGGATAACCTTCACATAAATATAGTACACTATCAGAGAAGATAGTGACTTCTCATAACCCATAGTCACCCCAGACACATGTCTCCCCTGCCTTCACCTAGGTCTAGCCTTGCACTATGGCTCCATTCTAAGCTGAGAGAAATGGGAAGATAGGTACCTGCTACATGAGTATGCCCACCTATAAAAGAAGGATCCCTATTCAGAAAAAAAAATCTGCAGTTGTTTTAACCTATCTCCAATGCAAAGTTTCATTGGCATTACTAATAGATGCAGATCCAATTAACCAATTTGAATTTTATCATTGTCATTGTCATTGTCAACAGACACATAATGGGTATCCCTGGAGAGCCATACATGACACTAAATGCTAAGAGCTCTCCTTTTACTCCCCTGGAGGAAATTTTAAATGAACAGTGAAATCTAGACATGAAAGAGAAGTTCAAGAGAAATGAAAGGAATTAATAATTGGTCCCTAAGTAAAAAGCTGCCAGGACTTTTCTCATTCCTTCCTAATATCAATAATCATCAACCGTTTACATGTGTAAAGGTATCTATTTATACATACACACTGGAAAAAGAGAGAGAGATGTTGATGATGATGATGATGGTGATAAAAGATGATGATAGATGATAGATGTAAACAACATGAAATTGTACATAATGATACCTAGATCTAGACAGATACATATATATATATATCACATTTAGATCTAGAAAGATATATATATGTGACATATATCACATCCAGATCTAGATACATAATGATGTCTAGATCTAGACAGATATCTATATATCTATATATCTAGACAGATATATATATATAAATATATATATATATAATCTAGATCTAGAAATATATATATCTTTATGCTGCACACCTATATACATAGACAGATAAATATATATATATATGTATATATAACATCTATGTTCATAGGTCTTTGTGCAGACCTATTACATAGACACAAATGTCAAAAAAATCTTATTAATACTCAATATATTTAATATAATACATTGAAAATATCTTTGATTTCACTGATTGAAATCAAATGGGTGGCATTAAGGACTTTCCTGAATTTCTAAATCAAATGTGGGCTTTATGGTTACAGAGTTGTAGCAATATTGGATAAAAGAGAAACTGAAAGAAATTCCAAGGCTAAATACAAATAGCTAAGAAAATATGAAGTCTAGGCCTAATTTAATTTGTAAATGCCAGAGTAGTAGGAAATTAGTTAACCTAGTCCAAATGTGTTCTCCAGTAGGTCTTTATCTTTAGCCTGAAAAATGGGAAATGAGTAATCTCCAAAAATTTAGCTATATGAATCACTTGTCAATAAGAGACTTTTTGCAGGCAGTATGCTAACACTGAATGCATTTTGAACAAAACTGAACATTGATACAGACTGCATTCCTGGGCGGCAAATCCAGGGTCATCTGGGTAGCATATTGCATAACTAAAAAAAGCTTCATACCTAATGTGTGATACATTCATCTTCTACTTAGGTGGCATTCTGGTTTGTTTAAGGTGAGGTCTATTTAAGTACTGTTCAAAGGAAGAAAGGACATTTATTGATAAAAGAGAATGAACATCACTCCATTTTGTGTAGACATTCTCAAGAAATAGCATTTAACACATGTGGTGTACAAATGTACTAGAAGGATGAGACTTTCACATCTACCAAGTGATGGGCATGTCAGAATTTCATCTCTCTGGTCTCCAGAACATACCTGTAAGCCATGATCTGTTGGTGCTCATGACAGCAGAGCTAAGTGTGTGCAAATAGAAAGGAAGACAAATAGCTGCCACCCACGGTCTGTGGGCATTTCTCTCTGAATCATTGCTTCTGGTCCATTTTCCCTTACAGCCTAATCTAAATTTGAGGGTCCCTGGTGACAATACCCCTTCCTAAATCATGAGCTCCCCAACTTTCTATTTCTAGATTTATGCCTTAATGTTCCCCAGACTCTCAGCTAAGATTCCTGGTTTTTATTGCCTAAACTATATTAAGGGTTGAATGATATTATGAACATAAGTTATCATAGTCTATTTTATACTGCTATAACCTAAGACTGGTAATTTCAAAGAACAGAGATTTATTTCTTTTTTGGGGGGGTAAATTTCTAGCATATAAACTTTAAGGGACATATTCATACCTTAACAGAAATACTCAGTAAATAATAGCTGATGCTTGTGTTCTTTTTTTTCTCCCCCAGAACTCAAGCTGAGTCTACTTGTCTGAACCATGGGAGCAGGTGACTGTTGGAGAAGGCCAAAAACTAGAAGAACTAACTAGCCTATCAACAATCCTTAGGGCCTAGTTGGTGGAGTAAAGAGGTTTATTCACAGGCCAGTGGAGACAGAGCCAGAAACACCATGCAGAAGTATATAAAAGGCTATGAAAGTCACCTTCCAGGCAGGCCAGATCAAAGGGAGTATGTATAGTCGGAACTAGTGTAATTTGTCTCACACTATTCTATATGTTCCTCTGATATTTACTTTGTCCTGACTCTTAGTGCAGGGTTTTGTTACAATAATCTCTTGTGCCCTATCATCATATCAGTTAGCTTTTGCTGTGTAACAAACACCCCAAAATTTAATAGCTTAAACCATTCATTAAGTTCATGAATCTATTGATTAGTAATCTGCTCTGAGCTAGGCTTGACTGATCTTTACTGGATTTTCTCATACATCTTTGGTCAGCTATCTGGTTTGCTAGGGTTAGCTGGTTTATGATGGACACTTTTGGAACAACTAAGATGACTTGGCCTTCTTTTCACATTGCTTTGTATCCTCCATCGGGCAAGCTTTGGCTGTATTACCGGGTGGTAGCAGGGTCCCAAGGGCCAACAAGGGCAGAAAATCCAGGCTCAGAACATACACAGCATCTCCTCCAGCACATTTTATCAAGGAATCCCAATTTGAGGAGTGAAGAACTTGATTTTAGTTCTGTATTAGAGAAGAGACTGGGTCACATTACAAAGGGGCATAGATTCAGAGACTTTATAAATTTTATTATTGCTACTAAGTGGATCAACATTCAGCATACTCATAGGCAGATTTTCCATGTCAGAGAAAACAAAATTATAGGAAATGAGCACTGAATAAAGGGAGCAATGAAGACATCTTTAGCATGTTCATTGATAGATATCAAACATCCCAGTACTGTGACTTCATTCTTAAGTTACATTCTACTAAAATAAAACAGTATATAAAAGCAAAGGTGTTTATTAACATTTTAAAAACTTTTTAGAATCAGAAGTTCTTAAATATTTTATTGCAGTTCATCTTTCCTATAACTTGGGAAAAGATGAAGAAGGATAGGCTGTGAGTGGTTTTTCCTGTTGTTTTCTTCTGTGGGTGTGGGTGTGTTAGGGGGAAAAGGAATCACCTCCAGTATAACTTGGATATGAATCAGTGGCATTGCCAACTACCGTTACCCTTTTCCAGTGGAGAACTCAGAATGGGCCAAGAAGAGGTGAACCGAAAGGTAAGACAGAAAAAAGAGAAAAATGTAAAAGGTGAAAGAGTATCTATCACTTGGCTCTGTATATTAGGTTATAGGAATTGTAAAATATTTCATAGACATCTACCCTTAATTTTACTCATTGAATAAGCATATATTGTACAAAGAATTAGGACCAAGCATTTCATTCACTGTATGAAAGTCAAAGGTGTTTTGGACCTTGCTGTGGTTTAGGTAAGTGTCTCCCAAGGCCCATGTGTTAAAGCTTGGTCCTCAGTTTGGGACCCACTGGGAGGTGGTAGAAATTATAAGAGGCAGAGCCTCTTTGGAAGTCTTCCTGTTATATGGGGATGTGTCCTTAAAGGGGATGTCGGGACCCCAGACTCTTCTCTTCCTCTCTTTGCATTCTGGCTGCCATGAGGTGAGCGGATTCCTCTACCACACACTGCTGCCATGATGTTCTGCCTCACTACAGGCCCAAAGGCAACGGACCAGCACCATGGACTGAGACCTCCCAAAATATGAACTAAAATAGACCTTTACTCTTTGTAAGTTGATTTATCCAAGGTAATTGTTGCAGTAATGGAAAGGTAAAACAGACCTTTTCTTAGATTTGAGAATTTTTCCTTACACTAAAGGTCACCAGAACAAGCAGCAGCATAACAATCAGTGGCTGGCCAGCATTCCATGGAAGCACAGCAAAAAGATCTAGACCATGAGTTTACCATAACCATGGGCTTACGGTACCTTGAGGAGTACCTAGGGATGAGAGTGGGTCATAGGAAGACAGACTTTGAAAGATAATCCAAGACACCAATGTTTGAGCTGATTCTTGAAGAGAAATGGGTTAAGTAGAGAGCCTGACAGGTGCTTAGCATTGTTAAAGAGAAAAACACTCCAGACAGAGGAAAAGAATTAATGAATGTCCCGAGGCAGAAGAGAAGAGTGGCTATTTGGGGAATGAAGAAAAGTTAAGAGTCTAAATTATAGAGCACATGAGGAATACAAGTATGAAGTCTGAAAAATTATTTATCCTATTCCAAAAAAATTAGAATATCCACAGGCTGAAGATTCCCAATTGTGCTGATAGAAATCATCTGACCTTCTCTATCCCCACAATTACATTATCTTTCATGTCAGATATTTTCAGCTCTGTTAGAACATTCATCAAATCCTGAAGACCAGTTGGTAGACAAAAATTGCTTTAGTTGCAATAGTACCTACACAGTTTGTTAGAAAAGAAAGTTTAAATAAATTTAAGATGGATGTGATGTGATGTAGTGTGATGCTTATAAACTTAGTACTTGGGAGGCTGAAACAGGAGGATCACAGGATTGAGGTCAGTAGGTGGTTAGTTAGTGAGACTCTTTCAAAATAAAAAATATAAAATAGAACTGGAGTGTAGCTCAGAGATAGAATATCTCTGGTTTAATCCCCAGCACCACACCATACACACAAAAAGTTTAAATAAGTTTAAATAAACCATATATATATATATATATATATATATATATATATATATGAAAACTGTCTTCCATTTTTATCAAGTTTTTTTTTCCTCTACCACTAAGGGACTGATCTCATTATAAGCCCCAGGAGTATTCTGTCATTCCCACAAAAGAGAGAGTAGAAAAAGATAAATTTCCAGGGATGGTTGTGCACACCAGTGACAGGCAGAGGTTTCTAAAGGATGGTTTCCAACCTGTTAATAGTTTTCAATACACAACAGCTGCAATCCATGAAAGAGATAAATATTCATGGCACACAGCATTTATATGTATCAAATGTATATTCATGAACAAATGGCTTCCCCTGCCTTTAATAGTGTTTGCTGTGCTGGCAGTGAGGAGTGGACCAAGTTTCCCCCGACTGCGACTACTGAGTCTGCCGCTGCAGATCCTGAATGTCAGTTCTGCAGTGATTGCAGGCAGGACAATGGCCACGAAAAAACGAAAATGTGCCTGGAATCAGTCCCACTCATTTCAGATACTGGATAGCAGCACTTTCCCGCATCGACTCAAAATGGCAGATTGTGTATGGCTGCCAACTGGTTTTTTAGGGAAGGCATTTTATAGGCGAGCCTCATGTAGCCATATGTGCACTGTACTATCCACGGTTGACCCTCTTCTTTCAAATATGCTTTGTCACACCACCACCCTCCCCAAGGGCTTCACTCAGAATACTGGAAAGGTCATTTGCATACATTGAATGGCACTCTCAGGTGATCCTCAGTATCTGCCTGTCATGGCCTCGATCACAGTGTTTTGTGCCGCACAGAGGCAAAAGAAAGACAGCGTCAACTATGCAACAAAAGTCTTCATTATTCAGTAAGCTGAGTGGATGGTGTGCGCTTTTGAAAATTGGCGTATTGTTTAATAAAAGTATTGGTTGCTCCATTATTTCTCCAGGAGTGAGGCAAGAATAGATACAGATGAGAAAATGTGCCTTTGTTAAGAAAGAATAAGGAGTCATTATTGGGTCCTAGGGCATGGAACAAAGCTTGCTGAGACTGAAAAAATGAAATAAATAAATAACATGAAAGATTGAAATTGCAAAATGCAGGCAAAGGAGCTCTTTGACTTTGCAGACAGAGTCTATTACTTCCTTCTCTCAAAAAAATTTGGTTAGTTCCCAGCCTCCCTTTAGGGTCACAAGGACATAATTCTGACTCTCTCAGAAATGCCAACCTACTCCTTTCTCTCTTTTGGCATTTCTTGTCCACTCTAAGAGATGTGCTTTTACGACCATTATGATAAACTGAAGATGTGATTTGAGGCCATTTCCTCCTGCATGTTTTCATAAAGGTACTCAGTTGTATTTGAATTTTAGTTTGCAAAGTTAAATTGCATACGATCATCTCAGTAGATGGTACAATATATTGTATCAAAATTTAGGTTGTAACCTGGTATAAAATGTGACAAGATTTTAGCTCTTTGTGTCGTAGGACTGAGATTGCATATGAGAATAGGTGAGGAGGAAGCACCTTGTCGGACATGTCAAGGATCCAGAAACATCATGGATTGTAGCTATAGTTGGCTAGGATGATGTCATACCTCTCTATAAATGAAATGGTTTTGTATTTAAAATATAGTTTCAGTATTTAAAGCAACCACTAATTTTGCCTTGGATTGTTTTTTGAAAATTAAACCTTTCATGAGGAAATGTTCTTAAAATTTCCATAAATAAATAGAAGAGGTTCTCTAGAGGAGAATGGGTCCCTGCAGACCTGTAATTAATTCCCTACATCCCTCCCACTTCTGATTATAGAATTTGGGGCATATTACTTTCATCTTTTGCCTCTGTCTCCATGATGTACTTAGTAAATGTCAGATTCCTCTGAGTCAGCTTTTTAATTCTATCCTTACTAATGGAGAGCAATTCATATTGCAGTTCATCAGCATATCTCAATCCTCACTCACTTCAGAAGTAGGCATAATATCAAAGGCATAGGAACTGATCTCATATAATTCACTCATTTATTTGAATTACTTTTTCCACTCCTATCATGCACTAGTACTGTTCTACTTACTGTAGACACAGCCCCTTCTCTCAAGATAGTTTTAAGCTCACTGAGAAAACAACTGAAGGAGCCACAGGTTTAGAAAGCAGTGTACTAAGTGCTCCAGTACATGAAGTAGAAGAAGTTGGAGGACTCGGATGGTTTAAGACACTTGCCCAAGGCCCCATGACCAGAAAGCAACAAAGCTGGGGGTTGAATTCAATTTTTAAAATAGCTAATAGTCTACATACTATTATACAAAATACTGATTAAGTTGTGCCCAGCCCTTTGAGGACAGCCACAGGACATTCTCTCCGCTGGCCTTAGGTAGGAGTGGTTAGAATTATATCAAATGTCTGATCCTAGACACAATGAAGGCCAAAGCTAGAAAGTAAAAAAAAAGTCTCTTGTGACTCCTTTCAGTGAGGGTTTCATTAGCAAAGAGTAGGAGCAGGACAGCTCTGGCTGCAAGTGGGCCCCCGAATCTCTTGGTCTCATAGCTATCTCACAGCTCACTGCTCCAACCCAAGGACTGGAAAGGACTACTTCTGCCAGTTCCATTTACAATCCCATGGGAGAACTGGGGCCCACTGGTCCCTGGGCCACACTTGATAGGAAACTATTGTCTTGGACAGGGAGGGGTGACCTCACACTGGCCCTGTTGCTTTGTACCCTCCACACTAATATCTACAGGAGTCTGTACTAGAATTCTGATCAATGCCCTCTACCACCCTCTCCATATCCAATACTTAATGGCTGGGTTCTCAATCAACCTTTACTTCAGTACAGTAGTCCCCTTTATCTGTGGTTTGGCTCAGTGTGGTTCACTTACCCATGGTCAACCACAGCCCCCAAAAAGTATTAAATGAAAAATTCTAAAAGTAAACAATTCATAAGTTCTAAATTGTGTGACATTCTGAGTAGTGTGATGAAATCATATGCAGTCCTGCTCTGTCCCACCTACACTGTGAAGTGCTCCTTTGTCCAGTGTGTCCAAGTTATATATGCTACCTGCCCGTAAGTTAACTCAGCAGCTGCCTTGGTTATTAGTTCAACTGGTGCAGTATCAGTGCTTGTGTTCAAGTGATCCTAACATAGTAGTCTAATGCTATCTCATGAGCCTACATCATTCACCTCACTTCATGTCATCATGGGGGAATGATATCATCTCACACCTCACAAGAAGGAGGGTGAGTACTATGAATAAGACATTTCAAGAGTTTCAAGAGAGAGACCACATTCACATGTCTTTTATTACAGTATATTGTTGTAATTGTTCTGTTTATTATTATTATAAATCTCTTACTTTAATTAATTTATAAATTAAACTTTATCATAGGTAGGTATGTATAGGAATAAACATAGTATATATAGATTTTGGTACTATTCATAGTTTCAGGCATCTACTGGGTGTCTTTGAAAATATTCCCTACACATAAGGTGAAATTACTGTACCAACCATAATGTCCTAGAGTAAGGGAATAAACTAATCCTGATACAGAAATGGACTACAATATCTTATAATAATTTGCAATCAAGGCCAGCCTCAGAAACATCTCCCAAGAGCTTGGATATGGGGGATGACTTCTTTCTATTGTCCAACATTTCAGGATTAAGGAGAGGGCCAAGAAAGAAACTAGGATGGAAACTAGGGTGGGGAGAGAAGCAGGGCTAATAATAAGCCAAATTCAGTGCTGGGCACTTTCTAGTTCTTTACTTAACCATTCAAAATAATCCTAGTGAGCAGGTATTACTGATTGAGGAAAAAGAAGCAATGAGGTTGAAAATCATTCCTGAGGTCTCACACCCAAATAAATGCTAAATTCAAGATTTAAACAGGGCAATTTTCCCTTTCTACCACAGACTCTTGCCCGTGAAGGCAAATGTGGTATGCTGGCACTCAAATTGAAAGAAGAGATGAATATACCTTTTAATAGAAATTGTGTCTTGTCTTCTCAAAACATGGAAGAATGATAGACCAAATAATTTTAAAGAAAGATATAAATCTACATTAAAAACTCCTCATACACCAGCAGGACATCAGTGTTCTGAATCACTAAAACAAGAAGTGCTCCAGGAGATCTGGAACCAAGGATCAATGCCTTCCAAAGGCACATGCCTGTCCCTACCTGGAAATGCCTTCCCCATGCCCCTGGGGAAACTACTGCCCCTGCTCCTGGGGCTGTCACTTTAGGGGAAGCAGTTGTCTTGAGGAGGGAGAGGTAGAGGCCCAGACCCAGCCTCCCACTGGCTCTGTAACTGGATTTGCAGCGTCTTAAATATCATTCCAGCACAAGATCCCTTTTCAAGTGCTGGTTCTGGACTGGGGAAGCCCAGGGGGCTGGGGCAGGCATCAGCTAAAGCCTGGACAGAGGGAGGTGAGCACAGAAAGGGGAAGGAAAGCTCTGTAAAACGTGTGGTTATTTATTGTGATTAGTTTACCACCTCTCCCTAGGACATCACGGGTTCGTACTACATTAAAGTTGATGGAGAATCTAAACACTAACATGTTCTGAATTGTAAAAATTTTCTTTTATAAATGAAAAAATAAATACATGTATTATTATATGTATGTGTGTATATATGTACACATGTATACATGTATAGTGTGTGTGTGTGTGTGTGTTTGTGTGTGTGTATGTGTGTGCGCGCGCACATGCGTGTGTGGAAAAATCCTAGAGAGAAACTGTAATTGAGAAGGTGGGAAGCTACTTAAGATCATTCATTTTGGAATATTTGCCAGTAATAGTTTTCAATAATCATAGACAAGTATACAATACCATAGTGTTTCATTGTTGCGCCAGGGGAAGGTGACTATTTGACTTAGAATAATTTCAGACCTATGACGAATATTGCAGTCTTTGTATGGATATCCCAAACCAACATTTATTGTTTTTTAATACTGTTATTAATGCATTGTATTATACATTATAGTAAGATTCAAAGTGATACAAACAAACATGCACATGCATTGTTCTTGTTCTGCTAACCACATAAAAACACAGGCATTCTGTAAGATCCTTGTGACCTCTGTGCAGTGGAAGCAAAGCTTCCCTACGCAGGAAAATCTTAATAACTTTAAATGCAAATCTTCACCTGGCTATAAGTTCCTCGACTGTAGTAATTTACACACCCACTTCAAGCAATCAATGGAATCACTCCCAGTGGCCACCTTAACCTCAGGATTCCTCCTTGTTACAATCCATCTCCAAAGGAACTATCTGCCTTTGGTCCCCTAAGCTAGAGCCTAATCAGGTTCTCACTGAAGCACAACTCTTGCTTCTAAGGTCTCCGGGTTTACTGGGGACAGACAATTTGCACTATATTTTGTTTCGCTGAAGAGGGGACTCTGAAGATAGGGAAAACTTCCGGAGATCATTCAAGCTGATGTTTGTTGTTCCATACCACAGAATCTGAAAACAAAAGAGTCTATCCACTTTTCCCATATTTCAAAATTCCAGGAACATATGCAAAGACACACAAAGCCAGACACAACAACAAAAAAGGTGTCTTCCGTGTATTAATTAGAGATAATGCTGTCATTGTTCCCGTCTTACGCTGGAAGGCATTTCCGGTTAGGGACAGTCATGTGTCTTTGGAATGCACGCTTTTCCCAGCAAAGGCTGCACAGGTGTTTACCCACAATCAATGTGACCTTCACCTTTTATACTTTGTGGCTATAATGGCCTAAGGGAGCTGATATCAACCTCCGCATCTGATCCTGCCACTCCCCATTTTGGAAATTCCATTGTTGGGAAGAACAGTAAACAGTTCCTGGAGCCTGGGCCAGTGTGTCCTGGGAGGACCACCTGGAGCAGCTGTGTGAGGTAAGCACTGTGGCTCTGATGAAGAAACTCATCATCCTATTTCCTACTGGGGGCTGGTGCCCAGTCTCTGAGGCAGGCAGACAGCAGGTGTCAGAGCAAGAGGTGTTGAAACAACAATATTGGTACAACAAAAACACTATTTACTGTACACATGGCAGCTCTTGTTTTCTCAAGGTGAAAAAAAAAAAGATGAGCTGCTCCATGTTATGAACCTCTACAAAATACAGAAAAATTCCTACTTCATCTATACATTTATACAATTTACAAAATATATGAACCAAAGGTGACTACTATTTAGGATTTGGCACCCCTCTGGTCTTCCATTCTTAGGTAAGTGTGTGCTTCCTGTCTGCCTCCTTTGGCTTCAGCATCAGCAAACTCTACTTCCATTTATATAGATGTATACTTTACAATAGGATGTTATAGCTGTCTGAAAGTTTCCAGTCACCATTATTTGAAGCAGATTTATTCTCCTTCCATGGCCCCTGTCAAAAAACAGAGCTAATGTGTTTTCCCCCTTTATGAATCAGTAGTCACTTGAGGTAGATATCACCAAGTTATTCCCCAAAATATAACTTATACTCATCCAATCCTTTTTGAAAGCCCAGAAGTAGAAAGGGGCTTATTTGTATGGACCAGGTCTTGATACAACTCAGGGTTCTTTTACTTTATTTCATTTATTCCTCAGTAAAGTCAGTGAGATTGGTCACATTAGTAGTCTCTTAATAATATTTAATAGAAAGCACAAGACACAAAGTAATGGTAACATCTGGCAAGTGTTGGACTTGGGGTTTTAAACCCTCTTGACTTTAAAACCAATGTTCCTTCCATGACCCCGTGTTGTTTTCTTGCATTATAGCACCTGTACACGTTTATTCTCCTCTCACTTGCCTAGTGTCCACTTCAAATATATAGCTAACTGGACAAAGGAGGCAGTATTGCTAAAGGGCAAGGAGAGCAAGGGGTGCTAAATAAGAAGCAAGGCTCCAAGATTTGGGAAAATATATACAGTGACCTGAGAAATCATGTAAAATAGGAATGAAGATAGTGGGGGAGAGAGACATGAAAAAGAGAGAAAAACTTTATGTTTGGAGAGCTAGGGGCTGGCTCAAATTTACTTTGAAGTGAAGGTAATCCCAGTACTTGGGAGGCTAAGACAGGAGGATCACAGGTTCAAAGATATCTTTAGCAAGTAGTGAGACTCTCATCAACCTAGTGAGACCCTGTTTCAGAATAAAAATAAAAAATAAGGATGGGTGTGTCACTCGGAGGTAGAATGCCCCTGGGTTCAATCCCTAGTACCACCAAAAATAAAACAGAGAGAGAGAAATATAGGTCAATGAGAATTAATACCATTTCTTTTCAGAGTTCATGTAACTTCCTTCCCCACTGATTGTGGTATTTTTTTCTATCTTTTTTCCTTCTTTTTTTGTCTCATTATCTTAGTCTTATAGCTACTAGAAGGTAAAACAAAACAAAACAACAACAAAAAAAAAAACCTTTTCAAATATTAAAGAGTTTTGCCGTGACACTCCTGAGATGAGAAGAAATTGGGATTGACTGAGGGGAACAGTGGACCCAGCACCTAGAAGAGGCTCCTACGTGGAGTAGCAAGTGGCGTCAATGATGAGGAGCACATTTAATGATTCCTGAGACCTTGGGATAGGAACAAAAGAGTTACTCTAATCTCCATTGATACTATAATCATAGCTGACAATTTTGAGGACTTTCCATGTTTCCAAACTGTTTAACTCATGATATCTGTTCATTCAATCCTCAACAAACCCTATGAGATATGAATAACCACCTCATTTTATAGCAAGGGAAACTGAGGCCCAGAGAAGTAACTAGCCCAGAGTTACATAAGCCATCTTTTCCCCCTTTCTTCTCCTCTCTGCTCTCTTTCTTACATCATTTCTTAAAGAAGGGATCTGAATGTACTTATCTTCTACTTAATCTTGTACCCAATACAATGTGGCTCCCCACCCCCACATACACCCCTCCACAGTACACACGAATGCGCCCTTAAGAAACATCACCAGCCGGGCGTGGTGGCGCACGCTTGTAATCCCAGTACTTTGGGAGGCGGAGACTGGAGGATCCAGGTTCGCGGCCAGCCTCAGCTCTCGCTCTGTCTGTCTGTCTGTCTCTCTCTCTCTCTCTCTCTCTCTCTCTCCTTAGTGAGGCCCTCCGCAACCTCGTGAGACATGGTTTCAAAATAAAGTATAAAAAATAGGGCCGGGGGCGTAGCGCGGAGGTAGAACGCCTCTGCGTTCAATCCCCAGTACCGCAAAAAAAAAAAAAAAAGAAAGAAACATCACCAATGACCTGGTAACTTCCAGTGACCTCCTTTGATTCCTCCCTCTACTTCCCTTGTCTGCAGTATTTCATAATGCTGGCACTTCCCTTCTTTCCTCCCAACTCAGCTCCTGCTTGCTCCTCACTTGCCCTCAGTTCTCTTAGCTGTTTCAGACACTTCTTAGTTTCTGGACAGCTCCAGACTCTGCATTTCACCCTTTTCCCTTCTTATTCTGGTTCTGAAGAGAGTCTCCACGAGCTATGGGAGGGCCTGTAGTCCCAGGACATGGGAGGCTAAGAAAGGAGGATCACAAGTTCCAGACAATTTAGTATGACCCTGTTTCAAAATTTAAAAAATAAATTTTGTGGCTCAGAGGTATAATGCACCTCGATTTGGTCTCCAGTACCACCAAATGATTAAATAAATAAATGATAGGGGAGTGGGGGCAGCAGGATGTCAATCACCTCGTATATTTTTAAGCTATTCATGTCCTCTTCCTTCCAAGATCCTGGCTGTTCTGACACACCTCATACACTTTTGGGGGATAGGGACAAGAAGAAGTGCATTAGCCTCTACCCTATTGCCTGGTAAATTGAACCAAAAACCACTTGAGGAGGCAGAGCTCATTTTCTTCCCCACCCCTGAAGAACTATACCTTCCTCCCTCCCACCTCTACAATAACACTTCCCCCAAGAGTCACTTGTACCTGTCTTCACTTGCCATTTCTAAAAGGTTCTTTAAATGGTACATATTGAAAATAATGGAAAGAGGAAACTGGCAATTGAGGAAGAGAAAAAGGAAGTGGTGGCTCCGGCCATGTGTGTTTCTGTGAATCAACATTGGGAAAGAAGGGATAAGGGAAGCTACAGTCCAGAAGCCATGTCCATCCATTACTGGAAACCAGCTGAGACTTGTTGCTGTCATCGAGAGGAGGAAGACAGGCCGTGTCATGCTACATGTGGAGGTGAGAAGGGGGCATTGAGGATTGGGACCTCTGTGTGTACCAGAAATTCAATTCCCTCCACTTAAAAATGACAATAAACAACCTACCTGACTACTGGTGTACCACTCAGTGCCGTCCGTTCAGTAGTCTTATTGAATAGTGAAGCTGCTATTTATTGGACCATGTGCTTTGCTAAGAACTGGATGTGTATTGTCTCACTTAGCTTTTACAACAGTACCATGTAGCAATACTAGAAGGACATTCTTTTGGCAAAAAAAAGTCAAGAATCTTGTCAGGAAAAAGAGCAGAGTAGGGATTTGCTCTAGGGTCATGTGAAATTAAAACCAATGCTCTTATGCAATGCTATTCCACGTCTACATGTTATTATTCGACATCATTAGTCATTAGGGAAATACAGATGGATACCACAGTGATACACGAGTGCACACCCATGGGAACGATTGCAATCAACACTGGCAACAGCACCTACTGATGCGATGCAGAGCCGTTGCTGATGGAAGTGTAAACATGTGCTGTAAACACTGGGAATGCTGTAAATGCTTTAAACACTGGGAAGGAAAGTTTGACAGTTTCTCATAAATTTAAATGCACCCCTGCCCTATGACTTCAGCAATCTCAGTTCTATATATTTATCCAAGAAAAATGAAAATACATATCCACAGCAAAAAATCTGTGACAATGCACATAGCAGCTTGGTTTGTGATAGCCCCAAACTAGAAATGGCCCAGCTATGAAAAGGATGAATAAACAAATTGTGGTATATTCATTTTGTGTGTGTGTTTGTGATACTAGGGGTTGACTCCAAGGGCATTCTTCCCCTGAGCTATGCCCCCAGCCCTATTTTATTTGAAACAAGATTTCACTAAGTTGCTGGGACTGGTCTCAAACCTATGAACCTCCTGTCCCAGCATCTTAAATACTGGGATTACAGGAGTGCACCACCATGTCTGGCTGTGATACATTCCATTTAATGAAATACTATTTAGCAGTACAAAGGAAAAACTGTGAATACACATTAATGACATAAATGTACCTCCCAGACAATATGCTGTGATTAAAAGGCCAGACATAAGAGTCCATGGTGTATGATTTCGTTTACATAAAGTTCTAAAAGTGGCAAAACCTACCTATGGGTTAAAAAAATGGAAATAGTGACTGCCTCCTAGCAGGGTCGGAGGGGCTGACTTGCAAGAAACATAGGGAACTTTCTGACATGACAAATAATATTTCTTATCTTGATGAGGTGTGGGTTACATGGGTGTATGCATTAGTCAAGATTATACAGTTAAGATCAGTATCGGTGCCTTTTACCATGTATAAACCTTGCCTCCAAAAGAACTAAGTAAAGAAATAATAATAAAACGGGGGGAGGTGGAGAGAGAGGAGGAGTCTAGAGGAGACAAGCATGGCAGAATATTGATGCTGGATGACTAATAAATACCTGGGGAAACATTATACTACCCTGTGCACTTTCATATGTTTGGATTTTTCCATAATAAAAGGCTTCTAAAAAGAAATTATCAAATTCTTAGTCATCTGTTAGAATAGTTAAAATACAAACGAGTAGCTGGTTTGAGGCCAGATTGCTGATCACCAGGGCCCAGTACAAAAAGCAAATTGGATCATGTTTCTTATTTTCTGAGAGACTCTGCTGTGTTTTCCATTTTCTGCCCTAGATAGTAGAGTGTGAACTCACGAGGTTCTTTATACCGAAATTGTATACATAACGTAGTGTACAAAGTTCTTTTAGCTACCCAGTCAGGTTGCCTTACTGTGGGGTCCACATCCATGATTAAACCAACCATGGATTGAAAATATTAAAAGAAAAGTGCAGTTGTACTAAACATGTGCAGAATCTTTGTCTTGTCATTTTTCCCTAAACAATACTGTATAGAAACTGTTTGCATATCATTTACATTGTGTTACTATTATAAATAATCTAGAGATGATTTAAACTATACTGGAGGATGGGTGTAGGCTATATGCAAATACTGCACCATTTTACATAGGAAATTAAAACATCACCAGATTTTGGTATTTCCCAGAGGTCCTGGAAGCCATCCGCCGCAGATACTGAAGTATGACTGTATTATTATATTTATCATTTAGGTCAACTCTATGAAGGTCATTATCCCATTTTATAGATAAAGATTTATGTCAATTCAGGGACCCAACACTGAGTGGATAATAAGTGGCAGGGCATATAGAAAAGGAGTTTAATATGTCCTAGACAGCTTCAGACTTTTCTATGTGTAGTGTGGTAGGAAGAATTCCGAGACAGTCTTCCCTACATACCTGCCTGCCACAAAACCCATGAGAATGGGCAGAGCCAGTGCACAGGATGGATATCACTGGTTACTGATCACTTGACTTTGTTGGGTTAATTGAAAGGGAGATGCTCCTTGATGGGCCTGATAGAATCAGGTGATTACATTAAGAGAACCCGAAGTGTCAGAGAGATGCTCTTTGGTTGGCCTCAAAGATGAGGCAAACTAGCACAATGGGACAGAGCCTATGGAGGGACCACACAGCAAGGACCTGAGGGTGATATCTAGGAGCTTTCAGTGTCTCTCAGTCCACAACTAGCAACAAAATGTTTCTTCTATCACTCAGCCTCAAAGAACTGAATTCTGCCAATAACCATGTGAGCTGAAGGAGGCCCCTGAGCTTGATATTATAAGCCCCGCCAATCCCTTGATTTCAGTCTGGTGAGACCCTGAGCAAATGACCCAGTAAACCCATATCCAGAGTCCTGATCCACAAAATGCTTGAGGTAATCACTAGATATTGTTTATATAAGTTATATATAAGTTATATTGTATATAAGTTTGGGACTTTTTGTTAGGCAGCAGTAGAAAATACGCCCTCCCTTCCTCCTTTTCTCCCTATTCTCATTAATGTTCCAATCACCCTGAACTTTTCTTAGTTTCCTACTCAAAACATCACCTCCAGGATGTGGTTTTGCATGGGATATTCACTTTGCCTGGATCAACCCCTTTTTCTTCTTTTCTGCCTGTTGAATACTGTTCATCCTTTAGGCCCCAGGTCATCTCTCTCTCTCTCTCTCTCTCTCTCTCTCTCTTTCTTTTTCTATCTCTGAGCCACACACTCAGCTTGCTGAGGCTGGCTTCAAACCTACAATCCTCTTGTCTCAGCCTCTCAAACACTGGGATGACACGTTGTACCACCACACCCGGCAACTCTTCCTCTCTTGAATGTCTTGTCTAGTTGTCCCAGGAAGAGTTCATTCCTCCATGCCCCACACTGATATCACACTCTGCTTCCTCTCTCTCTCTCTCTCTCTCTCTCTCTCTCTTTCTCTCTCTCTCTCTCTCTCTCTCTCTCTCTCTCTTTAGGATGTTACTGTGTACAGAGCAGGAACATGTAGTATTCATATCACTTAGAACTAGGACAGAACTTAGAACAAATGATCCACTCAGGAAATAGTTAACAAGTTAACACACTGTTTTTCATTAAAATCCCTCTGGAGTTTATTCAACTTAATATTATTTAATTTTAGGGCCACATATAGCTGCTGTAGATAGTAAAAAGTATGCATTTCCTGTCTCAAGTTGGAGGAATAAGGTTTGTACACAAATAACAATTATAAGGCAGAACATGGCTTGTGTCCCGTAGTCAATGGGGGGGGGGGGGTCTCACAGACAGGGAGAACATGGTGCCCAGCCTGGGGCATCCCTCTGTCACTTCCAGTCTCACTGTGTATTTGAGGGAGTGGTGCCTTTCCATCATTATCAAGGAGGCTGAAACAAGAAAGGGGAAAAAATGGCGGTTCTTCCCTTTCAGGTAGCTGGATGGTGAGCACGCCTTTCCCAGCAAACTGTTATTCATTGTGAGCAAACTGTTGTGTGACAGCTGTGAAAACGGTTAGATGAAAGGGCAAGTCACAGAAGGGGGAAAGGGCTGTTGACGATGTCGGCTTCCCTCTGAGACTCTGTGGACAGCAGGACCAGGAAAGGTGCTGAGAGTCTTGCCCCACATGGTGTATAGTGTGGCTCACAGGAGCAGGCTCAGTTACTCTTGGTGAGAAACCCCAGGAAACCGTCCCTGCCGTCCCTGATGTCAACATGTGCATCATGTGGCTGGCCTGCATCCCGAGTTAGACAGCCACATCCTGCTGTCTTCCGCTCACACCCGTCCTCCCTTTAAGAGATATATCAAAGAGGATATGCCTCTCTACCATCATCAAAAAGATGTCTGTTATTTTTCAGCAGAAAGATGTGTGTATGAGTTCTATAGAAATCTACCAAATGTGGCCCAGGCTTATTTCCTCCAATATGCTTGGAAGCTTAAGCCACAGAACTAATGGTAACTCAACACTCTCAATCATGTGGTATCAATTAAACACTCGTCTCTTTGAAGAAATCTCATCAATTTAGTTTGCACCATTCAAATAAATTTGCAGAGAATTACCCAGACTGTTTGTAATATTAGAGTCCACTTGAACTTTAAACCAATTAGACATTTTGTTCTGGAGGATTCTCTGCGATGGCAAGATGCTGTGGATATAAAGTCCTGATGATGTTTGACTTGGGTCCATGTTTTTTAATTTTAGTCATTTACTTTACCAGGCTAAAATAATAATTGGATCATTGTATCAGTGTAGGTGCGCATGTCAAGCTCTTTATTTTGAATTGAATGTATTTAGTTCTGAAGGGCAGGGTAGGAAAGAAAAGGAGGTCAAGATTAATTAGAAAGAAACCAAGACTAAGGAGAAACTTGGTCTGATGTTTTTGTTTTTGTTTTTTTTTTTTTTTGTTTGGAATATCCCTTTAATTCATACTGCCTTGAGTCAAGTATGGACTAAATGTGATAGTACCCTGGTTGTCTTGGGCAAGGATCACAGAGAAACCCCTCCTTTTGTAACCATCGCACTGTGGGACTTTCCAACACTTTTCCCAGCCTCCGCTGTTCTCCTAGTGGCGATGACACATACCTTGGCAAAATGTCTCATGTTCAGAAGTAGAACTGCTTCTGTGTTCTTCATTCTATTTTAGGCTTGAACTGAAGTTGTCTGCTCACCACAGTCTGACTGCTTTCCACCTGGCCTGATTTTTTCAGACCTTAATTTGGTTAGTCATAGTAATTTCCCAGGATAAAGAGATAGTATTGCCCTAAAGAGCTGAAGCTAGGTATGAGAGACAATGTCATGTCATGCCATCCATTACTTTCCAAACATGGTGATCTCCATTTAAGTTGGTAAATGCATATGGGGCTGCCCTTGCTTCTTTTCATCACAGGTGATGGGAAGCATAGTTTGTAAAAACACACTCACAGTTTGGAAGCAATCAAGAAGCTTTTACAAAATTCTCTCGATTTCACTTATGTTCATTTATTAATTTTAACTTTTCTTAGTCTACTTTTGTAGTAAATGATGGTCTAGCCACACTAAATTCCAAAAATCGGGAAGGTAATTTGTGATGGGAAACAGGACAAATGAAAGAGATATTGTAAAAATTGCAATTTAATTTCTTGAATCAACCAACCAATCAATAGATACTGTCACATGCTCATGCACTATACATCACATGCTTTTTGGAAGTATATACACCAACTGATTAATGAAGAAACATTTTAAATTCTTCAATGGTGGTTCTTGTTTGTTTCCTAACAGTTCAGATTTAGACACATTCTTGTTTTTGTTTGCAAAGCTGAGTTTTTTATTGTATTATGTCCCTATTATATTAAATAAATGAAAATAATGCTATTATAAATTATGAACTTTATAAATCCAATATGATTGAAATAGAAATTAAAGCATTCTGATAAGATGGCATTGGATAGTTATTGTACTAAGTCAGGTCAACTGCTTGTTCAAGTCTTAAAAAAAAGAAGAGAATCAAAGAAAAGCATAAAATAATTGAACTAGGCCACCAAAGATTACTCTAATATCAGAATTTAATTAGGAATGCTATACTATGTTTCTAATTTCTGAAAACGGATTATGTTCTAATCCATGATTTTCATACTTGAGATTGCTGTTTTGCTGTTTTGTTTTCAGGATCACAGAATGCACAAAAGAAGGCATTAACTCTAGGTGTTCAAAAGATGGACCTTGAAATCAGACAGATCTGGCTTGAAATGCTCCCTCCTCTGACCTGATACGTTACCAATTATTTCTGAGTAACAGTTTTCTTATCTGGAAAATTAGTATCAACAAATTTGTTTTCTTATAGTTGTTTGTGAAAGGCAAAAGATAGAGCATGTTTTGGATATGGAAAGGTCCTGTCATGTACCTGCCTGTCATAGGCTTTCATGAAATGTTAATTTTATATATAAGAAGGTATATATCAGATGTGCACTAACCCTGGGCGGATTTCTGGATATAGTCTCAAGATAAACTGGAATGTGTTTATTAACTACTAAATAACAGGGAGAGTATCCTGAATCAAAGAAGAGAAGGTCTATCTGCTCTTAGCCACTATGACCACCCCCTTAAGGGAGCTCCCAGAGGTTAATTGTGCCCACCTGGATCCTATGACTTTCAGAACAACACCAGACAAGCATGCTCTGGCTCATCTCTTAGCCAACTCACCCAAATGAAAAGAATAAATGAAGAGGTGCTCTGTATTACTTGGGGTTCTCCGGAGAAACAGAACCAATAGGATATGCCTATATATGTATAAAGAGATTTATTTGAAGGAATTGGTTCCTATAGACAGAGGGCTGGCAAGTGTGGAATCTGCAGGGTAGGCCAGCAGGCTGGAAGCACAGGGAAGAGCCAATGTTGTAGTTCAATTCAGAAAACAGTCTGCTGGCAGAATTCCCTTCTTCTGGGGAGGTCAGACTTTTTCTTCTAAGACCTTCAACTGATTGGATGAGGCCCACGCGCATTATGGCGTATAACCTGTTTTATTCAACATTAACCGATTTAAATGTTTATCTTATCTAGGAATACCTTCACAGAACACCTTAAATGATGTTTGACCAAATGTCTGGATACTATGGCTTTACCCAGTTGACACATAAAATGATCTATTACACAAATTGTCCCCCAAAGATGCTGATGAGCATGGTGGTCAAGATTAGGAGCCTCAGAACAAGGCAGAAATGTTTTCAAACACTGACCCTTAAGCTTATTTGCTCTATGAAAACTACATAAATTTCATAGGGATCTATAAAAAAGGAACCACAATACCCACAGTCTAAGATTGTTAGGATTGCTGTTAAGAAGAAAATTAAATAAAGAAGCAATGAAGGCATTTAGAATTGCACCTGGCGTGCATCATTTATTCAGTAACTAATACTACCATTTCCCCAAAATAAGTCTAGTTAGAAGAGGGTGAGCCGATTGGTTGACGTCTCTGTCCTGGTTGGCTCCTGGCCCATCTGAAATTATATTTCTTTTTTACTATTGCTAAAATAAAATAAATAATGCACTCCATTTTCATACATTTTAAAATGTACTTCCCGCTCAGTTCCTCTTCCTGGGCCTTTTCATTCTTGTCTGTCTCCACACTGCTATTTTCTTCTGCACATTTTTGTCACAGAGAATTTCCAGGTGTAGGTCAGTAGATGTCACAGCATCACAAAGGAAAGGAAAAGCTTTCTGTGCTTCCCCTTATTCTTATCCTCGTAGGCACAAGAATTACTCACTCCTTCCTTTTCAGTAAAGAGGCCAAGTAAGTGAGCCCTGCAATTGAACTTCTTCTCCCTGAGCACATAGTTTAGATGGGAATGTTGATTAATGTATTTCACAGGAATGTATTAGAGTAGCTTCCAAGAGAGGACTGACTACTCTCTCACATATACTTATCAGTAGATGTACAACATACATGTGTGCATGCTCACAGTTCATCCTACCATTGCAGAATTTTCTAGGAGTGCCTCGTTTCTACACAAATAAATCAACAGCTTTCACGTGCATACTAATTCTCAAATAAACGTTGCGAGGAAACTTTCCACATCCCGACCTATTCCTCAGAAAACCTGTAAAGTGTGGGCGACCGAGAACATGTTTTGACTTTAGACTTTACTCAAGTTTAGTATAATTCTATACGAATATGGACATTGTTCCCAGATTAGGTAGGGCAGTAAACACATCATGATTATTTGAGGTAACCAGGGAGCACAAAATTACAACACCTACCCCATCAGCAACAGTCTCCTAGAAAGTCTTATAAATATCAAAAAAAGGTCAGAAACTAACTGCATTGTAAATGCATTATTACGTTCCTGTAGTTGGAACAGAACACTGAATGAAACATGAGTTCCAGTTCTTGATCAATCACTGACAGTTCATTGTAAATAAGAGAATGTAATAACCTTTCTGGGCCTCATTATTCATCCTGGTAACAGAATCTTTGACATAATTAATTGAAATACTGTAAGTGAAAGCACTTTATAAAACTAACATAGGCTAGTAGAAATGGCTAGTGGTAGTAGGAGCTAATATTTCTTGAGCACTTAGTATGTGCCAGATACTATTGCAGTATTTTATGTGTGTGTCTCACCTAATTTTTATAGCATCACTCTGAAGGAGGAATTATTATGTTCATGACACAAATAAGCGAACTGAGCCTCTTAGAGAAGAAGCAGTTAAACAGGTTCACAGACATGGTAGGTACTAGAGAGACTTCGAATCCAGGTATGCCAGCTGCAGGAGTCTGTGCACTAATTTCTAGCACCTTCGTGGTTAGGACTTAAAGGATTGCTGAAATTGGATAGCCACCCCTGACTCATTTTGCAGAAGGTGACATGGAAACCAAGAGAATGTAGAGTTCGCGCTGCAAAATAGTAGACACGTGCTGTTTCTCCTGCTCTCTGTGTCGATGGTTTCTTCTCTGAAGGGAAACAATGGCCGAGAGAAGCACAGAGTGAAGGTTCAGCCAGACTGAGACGTGAGACCCAAAGAGGAAGAGGAGGAGCCTCGAAGCACAGATGTCACAAAGGCAGATGACGGGGCTGGGGGAAAGAAGACGAAGGATGAGAAAAGGATACAGAACCCTGCAAACATGAGGATTGTATTTTTTTTTTTTTTGCTTTGCATGTTAGCAGTGTTATTTTAGAAGGAATCGCAGCAAATTGGGAGGATTACTGTGAGCTTGGGAATCAGGCCTGATCCCAAATCTTTATTAAACCTAGTATTTAATGTGGATCCTGAGACAAGACATCATCAACCACTACATGCTTAAAATTAATAAATGGGCCCTTTTTCCTTTCCTTTGTGAATTTACTGTTTAAAGTCCTTTAACACGTTCTGCCACCACAGATACAATGAGAAATAAGAAAATAAATGAGACAAACTTTTTAAGATCTTCCTGACAAGTTTCAAAAAATCATCTGACTATAGATGCTTATCTGTGATGAACTCTTGGACCGTGGAGAGCCTGAATTGGTTGACCCTTGTGTATTGTGACAAGAGCTATTGTACCAACAGCTCATGTCTGCTAAGCTAAGGATGTCACACACTGGCTATGAGTAGCAGCCTGCAGCCAAAAGCCAAAATAACCAATTTACTCCCTTGGCCAATTCATTTTGAAAATTTCTGTATTCCACACCTACATCAATAAATCATATTTCTCAAAAAGAGATAGACAGATAAATATTGATTTTATTTTTAAAATTCAGAGGATAGGGAATTTGACCAATTTAACATGTTATATGAAGAAGGAAGGGGAAAAATACCAGAAGAAATAGTCTAATCACTTACAATATAAAAACCCACCTTCTTAATTTTTCCCAAGTATTAAAACCCCCAAAAAGAATAACACATTTGTATTGGAGTTATTTATTCACACAATTTTTAAAACAATACCTTTCTCACCACTATCCTCAGGCACAAGTACAAAAATATTATTAATAAAAAAGTTTCAATTTTACAGCTTTACTTGGAAGCACTGCCTTACTCAAAGTTTCCTTCTTTTGCAGAATTCTGTTCTTTTAAAGGTATTTAGCACTGGGCCCTGATGACCAGAAACTGGGTGTAAGTCAAACTGACCCAAGGCTATAATCATACATTTTCTGACAGAGGAAAATAAGAGTGTGGTAATCATTAGGACTATTTCACCAAGAACAGCATAGCCATATTTATTACCATCCTAATGGAGAGTCATTCAGTGAGCAGTGTTATTTATTTCTTTGCAGGCTTGTCTCCTTGGGGAAGGAGTTCCACTTGATCCCATCTGAACCTTTGTCAAAGTGACAGGAATCCAAAAAATTGAATTATATGAATAAGAACAACTATCACTTATTAAACACCTACTGTGGGCTGGAAATTCACACTTTTTTCATATCATCTTCACCTCAACCTTTAAGGAGGAAATTATTCTTCTCATTGTCCAGATAGGTAAACTGAGATCTCGAGAACTTAATAACTTGCTCAATGCTGTGGTATCTATCCCATAAACATTACCGTTATCATCCCATAGCCATTTATTAAAAAGTGATATGGATTGATCCTGGGAATGGGCTGCCACATACGAGCCAGATCCTCCCTGTTTCATGCAATCGAACATCTCGTTCATGGAAATGCTAACATCCATCCATGGTTTTATGGAAGGTGAAAAACAGTTTTGGCAAGCCAAGCAGCAAGCCTGACAGTAACCCTTTCGAATACATACTTTGATATGTTTTCTGGGAATTTTATAACCTCAAAACGCTGCTTTAAAGAAAAACTGCCATCCATGGTGTAAATAAAAGATGGACCCTAAATGTAAACCTTGGCATGGGTAAGTGGACATCACTCACTGACTCCAAAAGAGAAATCTCTTAATTGAACATGTTTTTCAATCAGAACTAAACAACTGACCGGGCCATACAATGGTAGGGACTTAACTATTCACAGAAAACTAGACAGATAGATGACCAGGGAATAATGGAATCTGTGCCCAACACATAATTCGCCTGTTTATAGAGTCCACATGTCTCCCACCTCCATGCTTTTCCCTGGAGTTCTGCAAGGAGATGGGATAGTTCCCCCTTTGAGAAAGCTAAAGGAATACAAGCATGGAAATGAACCACCTGCCATGTTAAAATAGTGTCTTTGACCAGTTTGACATGAACCACAGGGCATCTCACACGTGCCTCCTTCCTAATGACAAGTCCAGCGCCATCTGCCACATACCTGCTTCCCTTCCTTGCTCCCTCTCCTTCCACAGCCCGAGTTTCCTATTTTCTTCCTATCAAACCTCTTACTATGCAGCACCGGTCTCACTAAAGTCACTGAGTGCTTGCTTTGTTTCCTCTTTTTGCCATTTAAATAAATCATTATGAAGAGAAAACGTGTTTCCAAAAAACCAAGACCATTAATATTCACACACACACACACACACACACACACACACACACACACACTCAGGTGTAAAACCAATGAAAAGGGCCTTAATTGGAGTTGTGCTGAGTTTGATGCTAAGTATTACATTGGCTGTCGAGAAGCTATTTGTCTAATGTTTTTATTTATAATGTTTTATTTGTCTAATTTTTGTCTAATGTTTTTTATAAAAAGGTTAAAAAATCTATCCTTTTCTAAATCTTAAGAATGAGCAATTATGCTTTTTTTTGAAAAGTATAACTCAAACACACAAATCTATCTATTCAAAGGGAAAAACAATGGAAACATTTCAATCTTGCTCCTAGAATATATTTAAAACCTAGTTTTAATAGCCCGGCATGGTGGTGCATGCCTGTGATCTCAGTGTGTGGGAAGCTGAGTCAGGAGGATTGCAGGTTCAACAATAGCCTCAGCAACATAGCAAGGCCCTCAGCAACTTAGTGAGATCCTGTTTCAAAATAAAAAAATTTAAAGAAGGGTTGAGCTCAAAGGTAGAATGCCCCCAGGTTCCATCCCTAGTACCAAAATAAATAAAATAAAATAAAACCTAGTTTTAAAATATTCTGCTTAGGATCTTGTACTTGAATGTCTGTTTTAATGTTCCAATTTCTGAAAAGGGAATGTAATACTCAGATCTTAGCCCACAGTTGAGAAATTATTTGGAAATACCCTAATGATTAGACTTGCCAGGTAAATGATGCCCATTCCCAAGAAATAGTTTTTGAGAGTTCAGCAATATATTCTCAGGAAGGAAGTTAATTGTCCGATAGGACCTCTTAAAATTCTAAATTCCCTGACTATTTTCATTTTAATCAAAACAAATTTACGCTGGTACACCACAGACCTCAGGCACCATCCTATTGTTCCATGGAGCAGATGCTTTGGAACTCACATAATGACAGATAGATTTCCCTTATGAAAGTTTTCTAGAATTAGGACTTTGGTCAAACTGGTCATGCCGGTATTAAAACCTTTCGCTCATCAGGAGACTGTTCGCATTTTTGCATTTATCCCATGTGGCCATCTTGTCTCCATTAAAAGACAAATTTTTCTGAACTGAATGGATATCCCATTTTTTCAGATCACATTCCTAGCATTTGGAACTTTGAGTCATACAGATTTTTGAGTTACTATCTTAGGTAATAAACAAATGGGAGGAAACAGTTTAAATCCATTATAAAACAAAGACCTCAAATACCTGCACCTCAGACTCTAAATAAGCAAGAAATGCAAACAGGTGACCTTTCCTAGGTTAAACTCCATGTTCCCGGGCTTGGATTCACACAGTCAAAGGGCTCCATCTCTATTGTGCGTCCTTAAGAAGGTAAGATGGGTCAGCTTTTCAGTGTCCAAGGCTGATACTCACCAACTGCCCCCCCAGCTATAATACCTATGAGCCAACCTGTCCCAGATTTCTTGGCCTGGATTGTTGATGAGATTGTTGAAAGATTGGATGTTTTTTGTAATTATCTGATATTGCTAATGTTTACCTAGCTTGACCCATCTGGTCCCTGGGTGAAAGGTATTTTCAGAGGCACACTGACTCATTCATGCACTGAAATACCTTTTAAGACATTTGCAGCAGTAATCTACTAAATGCCATCTGGGCCTGAGCCTGACCAAGTAAACATCACTAGCCCCTATCTTTGGTTTCACTGACCTGGAGGAAGGGCAGCATATGGTCTTTACAATAAAAAGCTTTGTATTCAGCCTCATGTGAGTGTTGAAACTCAACATTTTCCAAAGGTGTCTACTACTTAACTTTAATTCCTATGACCCCATTGCACTCAGTAGATCATCCCTTCATTTTTTTCTCAATTACAAGAGCAAATATATAAGGCCACATTTCTGGGACCGGGTGTATGTGTAGAAGGAAGTAGACTTTACTAAAGGAAATATGCTGCTTTTAACTCTTCTCTGTTCATAAAATAGCTAGTCATTAAAACCTTCTCGTATAGAACTATTGTCCTGGAAGCTTTGACATTTATTAGTTCAAAGAATGTGCTGTAGATTTGCATGCTGGGTTCCAAAGCTTTCTCCAACAAGTTTCTACAAATATGCATATTATCCTCTTCACATTAATATCTGAGATTCATGAAATCAATTTAAAGAAGCATAGTCCCTGTTTCTTAAAGAGTTGACAATTTTGTTGAAGACAATTTAACTTCACAGGACATTTTTTATCAGGGTGTGGCTAGATTCCTAAGATTGCATAAGATGCAACCTTCAGTGGGAAGAGATTTTTCAGAGGTATATTTTTCTGACTGAAAAAAAATGATGCTTAAGATAACTTTTACTATATGTAGCATGGCCATATGAAGGAGTGTTTATATCATTCAGGTTAATTGCTTACTTACTTCTGGCTTAATATAGAATTTCTAGTCGGGTAAGCGGTCTTCGGTCGCATGTTTTTTTCTATCTGAACCAAATTTAACCTTCAAAAAAAAGGGAAAATATTTAAACAATAGAAGTTAATCTTAATTTTCTAATGTATGTACATTAAGTATTGAGCAATACAGAATATGATGTACATAAGTAAAAGATAAAAATTCTGCCCTGAAAATAACTAGAATTCATTGTTATTGGTTTTCAAGAGGAGCTCACAAGAACTTTAAAATAAATAAAAACTTAAATTCAAATCTCATCTCTGTCCTGTATTAGCTGAGCAAATTTTAACAAGTTCAAAATATATCTGGGGGCGAGGAGTTTAGCTCAGTGGTAGAACACTTGGCTTAGCATGAGCCAGGCCCTGGGTTCAACTTCCAGCACCCTAAAATGTACCTGCTTATATCCTAATTTTTACCATGGGGACAACAGGATCTATACTTAATAAAGTAGTTTTGTCAATGAAATGAGATGACAAAGGTTCCTTACACAACTTGCACTCTAAATAATGTTAATTTCTCCTTGAGATGTAAACTATTTTGAAGAATTTATAAGCTTTACTCAAATATAAGAGATTATCCTTATTTTTTACCGCCTGTTCTTAATAACTAAAAATAAATAATATAGAAGAATGTTCTTAGTCAAGAAGTACTGATACTTTTATGGACGGTAATATAGTTTCAGAATCTGTCACTAAGCTTAGTTATCGGTATGTTTTTAACTGAGATGTTCTGCCTTGATCAGAATAGTCATGAATAATTCCACATCGATCTGCATTTCAGAAAATGTCAAAATTACCCATCTCACTATTCTTAATAAGTCAGCCTGAGATGACATAAATACCAGCATTATGTGCCTACATTTGTAACATGTATATATATTTTTAATTTTACTTTAATAAATGATTATCTTAAGTGTAAATATATGAACATACCTATAATCATTCATTTCAACATGGACCCTGGTTGGTATTTGATCTTTAGGGGACTTTAAGAACTTTAATAAATGCATTGCAATGCTTTTTTTTTTTTTTTTTGCGGTACCAGGGATTGAACCCAGGGCATTCTACCTCCGGGCTACACCCCCAGCCCTATTTTTCATTCTTTATTTTGAAACAGGATCTCACTAAGTTGCAGAGGCCTCACTATGTAGCTGAGGCTAGCCGTGAACCCAAATATTCCAGTCTCAGCCTCCCAAGTACTGAGACTACAAGCGTGCACCACCACGCCCGGCTTACCAGTGCCTTTTTAATCTGACTAGATAAATAGAAAAATAGATAGACCCTCTTGACATTCCTGATAACTAAGTCACTTCATATTTTAATGTGTAGATTATTACACATGTATATGTGTAATATATACATATTATGTAGATATATGTATGTAGAATGGTGCTGTTACAGCTGAGCATGTCAATGGATTTGCGGCAACCAGGAAATCCTCAAGATTCCATATTACTTGTATATAATTTCAATTCATCCTGGGACTAAGGGCTCCTAGGTGCTTCAGCTTCATTCTTATTATCTCCAGCCATTGCAGCCCACAAAAGCTCTGTAAGCTTTCTTTTGCTGGAAGCTAATAGAAACTACGAGATATTAAAGATTTTGTAATAAAAATATTTTTCCTCCTGGATGAATGAAAAAAGGCTCTTTTATGTGGTGCTGGGGATTGGACCCAAGATCATTCTACCCCTGAGCTACAGCCCCAGCCCTATTTTTTATTTGGAAACAGGGTCTCTCTAAGTTGCTGCAAGCATCAGTAAGTTGCTGAGGTTGTCCTTGAACCTGTGATCCTCTTGTCTCAGCCTCCCAAGTACTGGGATTACAGACATGCACCACTACACCCGGCTCACTTAATGCTCTTAATAAACTTGTAAGGTAGATACTATTTTTATTATCATCCCTCTTCTTATGGATGAGCAAACTGAGGCACAAGGAGTTTTAGGGATTATAGGTGTGTGGCACCATGCCAGGCAAAAAAAAAAAAAAAAACACTCTTGAAGACAGCAGCATTCTAAAGCAGTTTGTGACAGTAACTAAAGTATACCTAACTCTAATTGCGGGGATCACCAATAACCGACTCATGAGATGGTATCCTAAGTGTGCCCTCTGTCAACAAAGGATTTTGTTAGAAAAGGAATTGTTGGTGAGGCTGTTGGATGTGGCTCAGTGAGTGGCCAGAATACAAACATATGCAAATCTCTCTGGAGTACCTACCAGCGAGTCTCTCTGATACTTGCCATGAGAGACAAAAACCACTGAGCAGCGTAAGGGCCCTCAGCTCCAGGAGAGATAGACGTTATCACAATCAACTGTTGTTCCAGGTACAAAGTGGTACTCGATTCATCTTCCTTTAATGGATGCATTATTGCCAGTGTTCTGATAGAAATATTAGCAATATGCTAAAGGAAAGAGAAGAAGAGGGAGAAATTCATACTGGAAATCAGAGAGAAGGTGGTATTTATTCTGGGCCTTGGAAAATTAGTAAAATTTTAAGAAGGAAAGGAAGAATGGAAGGAAGATGTGCAAAGGCAGAAATGGGAGGCTTCTGCATCCACATTCTTTCTTTAAATGGTGTGTAGTACTACTTTTCTACACAAACCCCATTCTTTCATTCATTTAAAAAAAGAGAAAGGAAAATCTAACGGTATCCCCGGTTGCTAAAGCTATTTGTCTGCTAATTTGCTCCAGCCCCTTTGAGTTCCAGTTTCCTCAATATTATATATGTATATATATATATAAACTAAAGATCATAACCCATATTTTGAGAGGGTGTCAGAGAATTAAATGAGATGCTATGCTTATGACAGTGTCTGGCACATAGAAGGCTCCCAATAAACCACAATAAAAGCAATGCCAAAAATAGCAGCTGTGGATTGCTTGAAACATCAGATTTACTTCCAAAGAATAATTGTGGGAATGTCTGAGCAGAAGCAAAGCAACTATGTTTTCTTTGAATTCAGCTTAGCTGCACTCTCAGGATATTTGTTTCAGCCCTTTGAGAATTTCTCTCTCCAGTTAAAGGGAAGCATAGTGCTCAGTTCTGTGCTCTTGAAGTCTTAAAGGCATGGTCTAATCTAAATCAACTGACATGCATCTTAGAAATGAAAACATGTCCTCATGATTCCTGTAACATCTGATCTAACCCCTTCGACATTCATCCGTATTGGAATACTCGTCCATGGAGTCCCATTTCAGAGAACTTCGTATCAGGTGAAAGGCCTTCAGTTACAAATGTTCATAGTAGAGATTATGGAAAAGCATAATAGTCAAAAGTATATTTGTATATAAATCACAAAGCACCTAGACTTCAGGCTTGGCTATAAAGTATATGAGCTCAACTGGCAGAAATTGGATTGCAAACACATTCTCTCATTCATTGTTTAGAATGAAATAGCACTTTCATTATTAAATGCTTACAAATATAAGCTGATTTCAATTGTTTTTAAAACTATTCTATGTATTTGTCAATCCAAAGAATATTTAGGCCAGGCATGGTGGCACATGCCTATAATCCCAGTATTTGGGAGGCTGACAGGATTGCAGGTTTGAGGCCAGCCTGAACTTAATGAGACCCTGTCTC
>PVJS01019987.1:0-33106 GCA_004027185.1 Glis glis | reverse complement strand
ATGTTATAAACCTTTTCCCCTATGGTTTCTCCTAGGAGATTTGGAGTTTCAGATCTTATGTTTCATTCCTTAACCTATTTTAAGTTATCGTGTGTGTGTGTGTGTGTGTGTGTGTGTGTGTGTGTGTGTTTGTGTGTGTGTGTGTGTTGTCAGAGAAGGGCACATCTTTATTCTTTTGCTGTGGGTTTTCAGTTTTCCCAACACTGTTTTTTGAAGGGCCTATCCCTCCCCATTGTGTAGTCCTGGCATCCTTGTCAAGTATCATTTGACATATATATGAGGGTTTATTCCTAGCCTATCTGTTCTGCTTTGGGTTTAGATGTCTGTCTTCATGGCAGTACCATACTGTTTTGTGTGGCTTTGTAACATGTTTTGAAATCTGAGGCCTCCAGTTTTGTTCTTATTTCTCAAGAGTGATTTGGCTAGTTGGAATCCTTCAGGATTCCATACAAATTTTAAATTTCTGCAAAAATGCTGTTAGGATTTTGATAGGGACTATATTGAACATACATATTGCTTTAACTTTAGCAGACATTTTTTTTTTTTTTTGGTACCGGGGATTGAACCCAGGGGCGTTCTACCTCCGCGCTACACCCCCGGCCCTATTTTTTATACTTTATTTTGAAACCGGGTCTCACGAAGTTGCGGAGGGTCTCACTATGTGGAGAGAGAGAGAAAGAGAGAGACAGGGAGAGAGAGAGAGAGAGAGCTGAGGCTGGCCGCGAACCGGATCCTCCGGTCTCCTCCTTCCAAAGTACTGGGATTACAAGCGTGCGCCACCACACCCGGCTCAGACATTTTAATAATATTAAGTCTTTCAATCCATGAACACAGGATGTGTCTCTATTTATTTGTGTCTGCTTTAATTTCTTTCAGCAATTCCTTATAGTTTTCAGTGTACAAATCTTTTGCCTCCTTGGTTAAGTTTATTCTGAAGTATTTTATTCTTTGTGATGCTATTTTAAATGGGATTGTTTTCTTAATTTTCTTTTGAATTGTTAGTGTATAGAAACAAAACTGATTTTTAAGTGCTGATTTTGTATCCTATAACTTTGTTAAATGTGCTTATTAGTTGTAACATTTTGTGTGGGGGAGAGGGGATCTTTAGGTTTGTCTAAATCTACAATCTGTAAATAGAGATCATTGTACTTCTTCATTTTGAATTTTAATACCTTTTTTTAATGTAATTCTCCTGGCTGGGACTTTCAATAGTATATAGAACAGAAATGGAGAGAGTGGGCATCCTTGTCTTGTTCCTGATCTTAGAGGGAAAATCTTTATATTAGCAGTGGGCTTTTAGTATATGACTTTTATTATGCTGAGTTAATTTCCTTCTATTCCTTAGTTTGTCAAGTCTTTTTTAATCATGAAAAGGTGTTGAATTTTATTGGATGCTTTTCTCCACAAACTGAGATGATCTTGTGATTTTTATCCTTCATTCTTTTATTGTCATTTATTACATAAATAGATTTTGATTTGTTGAACCCCAGAGATAAATCCCAGTTAGTCATGGTATATCATCTTTTTTGTTTTATTTTATTATATTTTTATTTACTTATGTTTTATTTATTTTCACACTTTTATTAGTGCATTAGTGCATTTTACATCATTCTGAGGTTCAAAGTCACACAAACATACAAGTACACATCCCTTGATGTATTTCCTTCCACATCCCACCCCACTTACTTCCCCCTGGTTCCTTCCTGTATGTGTTAGTGAGATTTGTAGAGATACCTTCATATAAGAACATAGGATTATTTGAACTGATTCCTTTCTCAACCCTCCTTTTCCCCCTCCTTACCTCCCACCCCAAGCCCCTTCCACTATTCTACTGGTTTCTCTCCTCAACTATCTAAAGTCTCTTTTGTTTCTTATTTTCTCTCTAGCTTCCACATATGAGAGAAAACATATGATCTTGATTTTCTGAGACTGGCTGATCTCGCTTACTATAATATTCTCTAGTTTTATTCGTTTTCCTGCAAATGACATAACTTTGTTCTTCTTTATGGTTGAGTAAAATCCCACAATATATACACAACACATTTTCATTTATCATTCATCTGTTGACAAACACCTAATTGCTAGTGAAGTTAAACATTTTTGCATATATTTGATGGCCATCATAGTTCTTCATATATTCTAGATATTAGTCCTCTGTCAGAGGAGTGGTTGGCAATGATTTTCTCCCATTCTGTAGGCTCTCCATTTATGCTTTTGATTGTTTCCTTTGGAGTGAAGAAGTTTTTAATTTGGAGCCATCCCATTTGTGGATTCTCAGTTTTATTACCTGAGCTTTACAGTTCATATTGAGGAAGTTTCTGTTTTTTGTTTTTGTTTTTTTCATTTGTTTTGTTTTTTGCGGTACCGGGGATTGAACCCAGGGGCATTTTACCTCCGAGCTACACCCCTGGCCCTATTTTTTATCCTTTATTTTGAAACCAGGTCTCACGAAGTTGCGGAGGGCCTCACTAAGTAGCTGAGGCTGGCCGCAAACCCGGATCCTCCGGTCTCCGTCTCCCAAGTACTGGGATTATAAGCATGCGCCACCACACCCGGCATATTGAGGAAGTTTCTACCAGTGCCTATATGTTGGAGAGTTGGTCCTATGTTTTCTTCTAGGAATTGCAAAGTTCCACTTTAATTTCTAGATCTTTTATCAATCTAGAGTTGGTGTTTGGGCAGTATGAGAGATACAGGTCTGATTTCTACTTCCTACATGCATATTCATTTTTCCCAATGCCATTTGTTGACAGGCTGTCTTTGCTGCAGGGTATGTTTCTGGCTCCTTTGTCAAAAACCAACTCTCTATAAGTGTGAGGGTTTGTCTTTGAATCTTCTATTATGTTCCATTGGTGTGTGTGTGTCTGTTTTTACACCAACACACGGTTGGTGGGATTGTAAATTAGTACAATGACGACGGAGATAAGTAGGGAGGTTCTTCAACAGACTAGGAATAGAACTACCATATGACCCCACCATACCACTCCTCAGTATATTTCCAAAAAAAATTAGAATTAGAACACTATAATGATACATGCCTACCCATGTTTAAAGCAACACATTTCACAATAGCCAAATTATGGAATCAATCTAGGTGTCCATCACCAGATGGATGGATTACGAGGATTGAGGAAGGGAATAGTTCAAATAATGTTATGCCCATATATGAAACTATTGCTACCAATCTCAGTAACTAGTATGGGTAGGGAGGAAGGGGAGCAGGTTTGGATACAGAGGGAAATACACCAAGAGATCTGTGCATGTATGTTTGTATCACTCTGAATCTCACTGTGATGTATAATTACAACGCACCAATAAGTGCACTAAAAATACCACCTTCATGGTGTCCCACAGGTTTTGGTAAGTGTTGAGGATTTTTGCATCAGTATTTATCAGGAATATTGGTTTGTAGTATTCTCTACTTAAAGCATCTGTGCCTAGAGTGAACAAATGGTTTTCAATGTAAGAGAAAGCACATTTAGGCCATGAGAGCATCATGTTATTGAAACAGGAATAATTAAGCTTATAATAGTGACCCTGAATCATTAGGAAGGTGAAACTATGTTCAACCTCCTGTTTAAGAAGGCATGAAAGTACATCACTGCTTCTAACAATAATGGTTAAGTATTTTATTTTAAAGTTCAGTATTAAAAGGAATCGTGTCAGCTACCTGGAAAGGTCCTCTTAATGTAAGATTAATAAAATATAACCATCTGGGTTCCCCAGTGTGATAGTGGTTGAGCCCTGCAGCACATCTCTTCTAGAAACTGAAGAATGCCGCAGAAACCAGGCTCATGGTGTGTGGTTTTAAACCTAATTCATGTAAGATTAAGACATCTACAGATCATAATGCATCATCTCTTCTCGTAGAAACATTCAACTCCTGACACAATGTGGAGCAGTGGCAAAGCTAGCCCAAGAAACCTACCTGCTTTGATCTCTGCCCTTCTGGAGCTGAAAGTGATTTTGTGCACTTGTTTAGAAAGCATTAAAAAGAAATTACCCATTAGTACTTCCGTCGAAAACTGCAGGATCAATTTTGGAATACAAAGAAAAGGAATTTTTTTGGCTTCTGAAATGAATTCTTTTTTCTCTCTTCATTTAACATTTGTTTTGCTAATTTTTCTGTGTCTCTGTTGATGGTATTTACTGTTCAGTTGCTAATGCAGTTTTGGGTCTTTAAAGCTTTTAACCTTTCATCTCCAGTAATTCAAGTGAGTTTAAGAAGTCTCTTCCACTTTCCCTATATCCAAAAATTGATCTTCAATCAAATTTTCTGTCAAATAACCCAAGCACGTTGTTACCTGTGGTGTACTCAGAATCCAGAGGCCTTTCTGAACCATCAGTTAAGAGACCCTTTAAGAGCACCGGTTAGTGGAATCTCTTCCTCTCTTCTTCTCTAGTTATGTTGTCCCTCCCTTCCTTCCTTCCTTCCTTCCTTCTTTCCTTCCTCTCTCTCTCTCTCTCTCTCTCTCTCTCTCTCTCTCCATGTTTTCCTTTTTTCTGAGGTCATGTTAGGATGTTGGAAGAATGGGGAGGGGGTGTTGAATTTTTGCATCGGTATTTATCAGGAATATTGGTTTGAAGTCATAGAAAAAAAGATAAATTTCAGCAAGTCATATTCTTTTTTATTTCTTCCTTTGGTTGTTGTTTTGCCTTTTAACAAATTCAACAGTTAACATCTAATTTTGAAAGCCTGAGAACTTGATGTTTTTACACAGTTATTCCCATTTCTGAATCACCAAGGTAATCTCTGCTACCCATTGTGGTAGAAATTTTGGATATGAAGTTGTTTCCCTTCTTTAAAAACAGCTTAATTGAGAGGCTTGGTTATCCCCTCGGCCCTCAGAAACTCCCAGTGTACCAAGATTGAATCCAATTTAAATTCCTTTGTATGACAAATTCTTCAGTAGTGTAATCCTATTTCCAATGATATAGAAGTTGTAGAAATACTTTTTCTTTTTTATCATGCCTCTTCTTTAAAAAAAATCTTTTTTCCAAACTTTTGCAGCACATTGGCTCAAATATAGCATCCTCGGGTGTTCCTTTGGGGTTTTAATTATATCAATCTTTTTATAAAGGGATTTTGAGGTAGAGCCTGGTGCATTCCATTCACGCACTGCACTGATTAATTCCCATTGCTGCTCAGTCACTTGTTACTTTATTTTTAGGGGCAAATTTATAGCAAGTCCTGGATCACATGTACAATGGTATTTGAAGTATCTGCAGCTGCTTGCATAGCAGAAGTTCCAAGCTACATTCCTGTTGTGAATCATAGGTTTGTGAGGATGGTACCACAAGTAGCAAGAAAAAGAATTAGTCCTATGGAGATGTGCATGCACTTACACGCACACACACGAATCTCTGAAGGATTCCCAGCATCAAAATTGGGAGCATCCTTTAAGTGTCATGTTAAGAAGATGTCACCTCTAAACAACACTCTCTATATCTAGTTGAGTATATTCTTGAATTAAGAATCTCTGATAGTCCTGAATACATATATACAAACATACCTACACGTACATCTTAATGTACATGGGCATACTTGTATGTGTGTATGTTTACATGTCATAGAAATGACCTAATAGAGTCTTCCCAGTTTTAAAAGTCTATAATACAGTATTCTCTGTCGTATCCCATCAGGGATCTGCCATTGGGAGATTTGTGGTGAAGACATCTCAGCGCGGTTCTAACACCTCACTGCCGCTGACGATATGGTAATAGAGAAAGTCTCCAGGCCTCTCTAGTACGATTACCGTAGCCTGCTTTGCATCCACATAGACTCAGTTCGCACACAAATCATACAAGCAATGGTGCTCATCCTAAAAGTGAATCATTCAGACCCTGGGGTTCGATTGCTGGACCTGAGTCTCGACTACTATTTCCTAACTCGGTGGCCTCGGGCAAGTTCCTTCAACTCTAAGCCTCAATTTTCTCTTCTGACTACTTTACAGGGCTGCTTGAGTGGATGAAACAAGATAATTCACATAAAAATACTTAGGACATTTTGGGGCTCTTGATAAGCTGTTAGTATGTCCAAGCTATTTTTGTTCTTCTGAAGAAGGACAGAAGGACTGTGCTTGGGTAGTGCTCTAGGCTGAGTTGAGTGGAGAGGAGGGCCACCATAGGAACAGGTGCACTGTGGAAATGAACATGTGCCCGTTCAAGCAGCATCCAGCAGAACACTTAACATTCCTTAGTGATGGTATGATCTCCGAGGATGAAGACCTCTTCAGCGAAGATGATTGTCTCGGACGGGGGCTAGCTAAGACAGAGAAGAACGTACTTTTATAGACTTGTATAGGACTAATCCAGAAGTTATATAGGACAAAGTTTATGCCCCAAACAAACAAATGAAACAATTATCATGCAACTCAAAATGAAAAAACTCTCCAGATAATTATAAAATATGCTTACAAATTCACTCTAATAAATACAGTATTGATCAACTATAATATAAAGCCCAGGAGGGTAGAAATTTTTGTCGGCTTGTTCACAAATATATTCCCAGGATACATAGCATCTCAAAAAAATTTTTCTGAATGAAGTAATTACACATGAGCTGAGGGAGATATTGAGGACCTGGTAAGTCCAATCATGAGAGACATTCTAGCATGTCAGATTTTTGAACCCTGGCTATGAGGATGAGAGTAATATAAACAGAGATATGGAGGAGGTTGGTTTTGGGGAGTAAAGAATGGCATAAAATGAAAATGTCTAACATTCTCTTTCATAAGAGGAAGGAATATTAAGTTGATTTAGCACTGTCCTGCACTTGTGCTCTGAGCAGTTTTCAGAATAAGCATTTTTCTTCTCTCATGAAGAGCAAGAACCAAGTGTCCACCCATAAGTCAAGGGGCATACTTCCGTTTTTCTAATTAGGCTCAGAATTCAAAGTTTGACCATTGTTCATAAAAAAAGATACCAAAGGAATCAGCATTTGGGTGTGGGCAGGGGATCTGACCAAGGCAGTGGTTCTCAGTGAGGGAGATTTGGCACCCCTCCCCCTGGGGCAATATCTGGGGAGCTTTTTGGTTGGCACCACTGGGGGTACATTCTTGGCATCCAGAGATAGAGGTCAGGGATGTTGCTAAACATCTCCCAGTGCACAGGGCGCCACCCCCCCCACACACACACACACAAAGAATTACCCAGTCCAAAATGTCCCTGGTGCGGTTGTTGAGACTCCCTGGGCTAAGGGGAGGTTGAATAGTGGATATGTTCAGCTTGGATTTGGGGGTGTATTTACTTGGTCTTCCCTACCCTCCTTGTGTAGAAAGAATGCCCCACAGCCATTGCACCTACTTACCCCTGCTGTAAGGCAAAGAGGCAAGGCCAAGGGTTGTTTTGCTCGTTAAAAGAAGGAAATGTGAGGGTAGTGGGAAAGGAACAAGGATTAGAAGGAGCCAGGTATGGTGGCACATGCCTGTAATCCCAGTACTTGGGAGGTCGAGACAAGAGGATCACAGATTCGAGGCCACCCTCAGCAACATAAGGAGACCCTTGGCAACTTAACAAGACTCTCAGCAACTTAGTAAGACCCTGTTTCAAAATGATAAGTAAAAAGGACTGGGAGTGTAGCTCGGAGGTAGAATACCCCTGGGATCAATCCCCAGTACCAAAAAAAAAAAAAAAAAGAATTAGAAGGAAACTAAACTAGTCTATAAAATTCTTCTAGTTGTCAGATATGTAAAATTGTTGTAAATAAATTATTTAACCCATCAATATCAAAAGATGTCTCTTGTCAAGAATATGCTCAAAAAGGAGCAATGATTATTCCCTCACTACACATCTATTTACTTTTTTTTTTTCCCTTTGTGATGGGAATAGCACAAAAGAACTTATCAGAATTCCTGCACTTGTCTGTGTCTTAGTCTGTTTGTTCTGCCAGAATAGAATACCATAGGCCAGGAGGCTTAAACAACAGAAATTCATTTCTCACATTTCTGGGGGCTGAGAAGACCAAGACCAAGATGCTGACAGATGTAGTATCTGGTGAGGCCCGCTCCTGCTTCACAGACCGCGGGCGGCGCTGTGTGCTCACACGATGGGAGGAGCAAGAGAGCGCGCTGGGGCCTCCCTACAGATTCCATTCACGAGGACTGTGCCCTCATGACCCAACCACCTGCCAAAAGTCCCACCTCCTGACACCATCACATTGGGCATTAGGATGTAGCACGTGAATTTGGGGGGGCATAACATTCAGTTGGGCACAATACTGTAGCAGTAAGATTATAGGTCTTATGCATTCCATCAATAAGAACAAAACACTCATTTTCATCAATCCTGTTAGAGGAAATACTGGATTATCTTTTCAGTCATTCTATAATAAATAACAGTGCAGCAGGCGTGGTGGTGCACACTTGTAATCCCAGTACTTTGGAGGCTAAGACAGGAGGATCGCAGGTTCATGGCCAGCCTCAGCAATTTAGTGAGGCCCTCTGCAACTTAGTGAGACCCTCTTTCAAAATAAAAATTAGGGCTGGGGGCGTAGCTCAGAGGTAGAATTCCCCTGGGTTCAATTACCAATACCACACACACAAAAAAAATAACATTGTAAAAATATGTGAAAAGGTGATTAAAAATTATGATGTCAAGCCTGGTGCAGTGGTACCAGTACTTGGGAGGCTAAGATAGGAGGATAGCGGATGCCACAGCAACTTAGTGGAACCCTGCTTCAAAATAAAAGATAAAAAGAGCTGGGGGTATAGCTCAGAGGTAGAATGCCCCTGGGTTCAATCCCTAGTACCCCAAAAAATGAAATTAAGAAAAATATAGAGAGTCAGGAAAATGGAGCACAGCTGAATCCCGAGCTACTCAGAGGCCAACGTGGGAGGATCGCACTTTGAGGCCAGCCTGGGCAAGTTAGCAAGACCCTGCCTCAAAATAAAAAATAAAAAGGGCATGGGTTATATTGAGCACCCTTGGGTTCGATTCCCCGCACCACAAAAAAAGTAGAAAAAACTATTACAGAACTGTCAGTTAATAAAAATACTTCTATATTTCTAGACGGGGTATTTGTGATATTTGTCTATTTGTCAGGTGAAAAATTCTTTCTCATTCACAAAATATTAATGTTTGGAGCTAACTTTATATTTTCAATTTGTTTTTCTTAAAGAGTGATCCAAAACTACATAGGCTTTAGATGCCACAAAATTGCTCTGGGCTGTATAGTTTGTGTTTCAGAGGAATTTGTAAGAAGATCATGTGCATGTGTGTAAGACATATGTACAATCATCCCTCAGTATCACAGGGTTCCAGGACCCTCTGTCCCTGCAGATACCAAGAGCCACAGATGCTCAAGTTCCTTATATAAAATCCACAGTCTTTGCATATAACCCTTGCATATCTTCCCACATATTTTAAATCATCTCTAGACTACCTATAATACCTAGTACAATGTAAATGCTATGTAAATAGTTATTACACTGTGTTGTTTAAGGAATAATAACAAGAAAAATAGTTTGTCCGTGTTCAAAGGAGAAGCAATTATTTTTTCAAATATTTCTGATCCACAGTTGCTTGGCTCTATGGATGCGGATCCGGTGGATACAGAGGGCTGACTGAATCTAACCTTTTCTTTCACACCAAGCCCACACAGACCAGGTCCTCACCAACCCTGAGACTTCTATAGTAGCCTCCAGATTGACCTTTGTCAAGTCTAGTCCCTCCTGCAATCCCAACCCACTGAACCTTCATAAAGTGCTACTGTGTACACATCACACACCCATGGAGAGAGAACGCGCCCTAGACTAGGTGAGCATACTCCCTCTGCAGCCTGTGCATTCCTGCATCCCGACCTTAGGCCAGGGCCTCGTAGTTCCCTTCTCCTCTAGATCCCAGTGTCCTGGAACAACATAGGATTGATCTTTGTCCTCAGCACCTGCCCTGTACCTGACCCAGAGTGCTGTCGAGTTCAGCGTATAGTATCTACTTCATGCATTTTGTATATGTGTTAAGTCATAAATGCATACGCACTTTTAAGCAATTGTATCTTGCTATATGCAGTGTCCTGCAACTTCATAGCTGCTGTTGAAGAGACTGTTGCGCTTTGCAATTCAACCTGGTACAGATACAGCTGGCTTGTGCTGGTATCTGGTCAAGAGAAAGGAAACACAGAGCCTCCTGCCGGCTGGCCATCTGGGGCAATTGTCCCTCAGTCCCCAACAGAACATCCCTATGGTAGTTCTGTCCTCTCAGCTAATGATGGCACCACCACTGCTCATCAGGCACCAGCCATCACCCGGATTCTGCCCAAGTGGGGACCTACAGGACTGCACCAGGAGGGGAAGGGCTCCCATGTGCGCAGAAGGGCAAGATGGGGAAATGCCTGCCTATTTAGGGCAATGTCAGTGGAAAGAAGAGGAAATGACTAAGAAGTAATCAGGAAAAAGGCTGTTCAAATAAGGGTGGGAAAGGACTGTTATCTATGCAAATATTCCAGGTAAAAGTAAAACTGGCAACACATAATTCTTTTTCAGAACTACTTAAAAGGCTGAATTCCACATAGAGGTAATATCTACACATATGCAAGTGTGCACACACACATAGCTTTAGATTCAGGCCTTGATGACAGGTTATTATTCATCATTAAAAGGTGACTATATTTAACAAGTAAGTTTGAATTTCACAAGTCTTGAGTGTGAGGAAATTCAAGGTAGCCAACACTGTCAAACTCGAACGCTTCTGATTAAAGCTCATGGCTTTACTTAGATTAACCAATAGTTAGCAGTTACAGTTCAAGGGTAAATAGGAAGGGAGTTCATTAATTCATTACTTGTGCTACTCAACTCTAGATATTAACTTTTCACACATACTCCTAACACATATGTTATTTTAAATGTTTGGAAATCATCAAACACAGATCTGTGTGAATACTAAAAACTCAAGTCCATCTTCTTATTTTTTTTTCCAAAAAGAGCCAGCTCTTGACCTAGCCAGCAAAATCCTCTCTTTAGTAATACATTTATTCCTAAAATTGATCCCCTGAAAATCTCCTTGAGTTTTTGAAACATCCTGCAATGTGCATTTATTATCCAGGATCAATGAGTCTGATAAAAAATTGCAATAACAGGAGAGAATACAGTTTACTCTCTTTGAACTTTATTGTTGCTTTGCTTGACCCTCTTTCAATTTGACATTTTAATGACGTGAAAAATATAGATTATAGAGGCTTGACCGAAACAGCAAATGTTTTCTTAACTAATCCCCTGAGAATTAAGCCATTTAATTTTAGTGTACAGAAAAAGTGATAAATTACTTGGGATTATACCTCAAAGGGGAAACGTGGTATGGATGGGTTACAAAATGATTATAAGAGAGCAAATCCAAACTGCAAATAGGAAAGAATACTAGAGCATTGTCTGTCTTTCTAGGTTGGGAAAGTGCCCATTGTGAAGTGGGGAGCAGGGGCCCATTTCAAACCTTGGGTTTGAGGTGGTAAATCAATTCATGTCAAAGCAGAGGGAAGCTGATTTTTTTTTAAAAAATCACATTATTCTAGTGATTTGGTCAAAGGTTACCAGTTAGATACATTGAATAGCTATGTTAAATATTATTCATCTCATGGCAGGGAGCAACTTTAATCTCAGTTTATTATGTACGAACTATTGTAGCCAAGGACCAAAGGTATAAAAATCCCAAGGCCAAACACACTTCTAGTGATCAGGCCTGGTAAGCTCTTTGCTGTGATAGACTCGGTAGGCAAATATAATAAAACTCAAACCTCCACTTGCACACAGCTCACTCCGTGCAGCTCTCAGGGCCAGCAAGGATATTCCGTGGTTGGAACAAGCAACTAGTGTTTGGAAATCCTCAACATAAAATATACAACTTGCATTATTGCCTTTAGTGAATCCTCTCCAAAGCCCAGGGTCATATCACTGCATTACTGCAATATACACTTTTTTTTTTAAAGAGACCCACCCAATTTCAGCAGTGGTCAGAGCTGAGTTTGGATGTAGGCTGCCTCTCTACGACCTTCTATTCACATGGAAAGAGTCATATCCCAAATGCACAAGTCTTTTACATACACACACACACACACACACACACACACACACACACATATCAATGTATATATGCGTATATATTGCATCAGTTCTGCCTTCATAGTGCCAGCCCACAACATTGGTTGTTTCATTAAAAGATTATTCTTATGGAAGATAAAATATAATTCACTCACAGTTAATGACCTGTATAATCAAAATCATTTTGCCACCCTAAAGGCACTAAGTCTCTGGTTTTAAAAATGCTGAGAAGTCTAATGGTTGGTTTAACATCAACAGGTGATGTTAAGCTACAAATTCTCCTTTTTATCTTCCTCATGGTACATAGTCTGATAAATTTTTGAATTCGTTAAGCCACTCTATTCCTTTAATTTTCCCACAATTAAGTCATAAAATAATTGTCACGATCATTAAACGACCATATAATACTTTATATATTCGAAGTGTTTTGCAATCATCTACTTTACAAAGTACATTGTTCTGTGTATCAACTTTTATCGCGTCCTATGTTAGTTTAAGAACCATGTTCTAACGTGATCAGATTAAGAGGTGGTATATCAATTTTAGAGGCAAAGGTTGCTCTTGATTCAATATGTGTGCCCATTATTTGTGTGTGTCCTTTTGACCTTTGTGCAATCTAAATGTGTTGTCTTTATTAGGAGTCCAAAGAATCCTGGAGCAAACCAAGAGAGGTGTCTATTCAAGGTGCCACTCATTTCGTTTGTGGAACTTTCTGAGAGGGATCCGAGGCCTCTCCCCACTCACGGAACTCAAGTTTCAGCATGAACCAACTAACTCCTCTCTGCTAGAAACTGGCCAATTATTATCAAAGCATGAAGGAAATCCCAACAACTATAGATGCGCTAGGCAAGTATCCACAGGGGACGTCCTGACATTTCCTGGTGACATATATTATATACAGGCCAATGTCACATCCTGTATGCAGTGGTGGCCCCATAAGATCATACCACCCTGAGACACTATAGCCATCTTAGTTTGTGTAAGTACTGACTATGATGTTCACACAATGAAATCCTCTAATAATATGCATCTCAAAACATCCCAGCCACTCAGGAGGCTGAGGCAGGAGAATCACAAGTTCCAGGCCAGCCTGGGCAACTCAGCAAGACCCTGTCTCAAAATAAAAAGGGCTGGGGATGTAGCTCAGTGGTAGAGCACACTGGGTTCAATTCCCAGTACTGGAAAAAAATCCTTGTCATTAAACAACACATGGTATGTGAAAATGTCAGGACCTCTCCTTCTTTGATCCAAAGGCATATCTCACTAATTCAGCAAAAAGGAGATGCAGGTCAATGAATTCATTCTTACTATCTCTCGTACTTGGGGAGTCTTCGTAGCCATTGCTACCACATGAGTCTCTAAATGTCCTTCTGATTAGGGTTGACATCCCTTCTCTGTCACATTCCCCAGAGAGAAAAGGCAATGATGGACCTCCCTTTTCCAGACCTTGTGAAACCAGGCAACAATGTAGCTACTGCATGGTCAAGTTCACCTTGAAACTGCAATGTGTAGCACAGAAGCAAAACCAAGAATGGCGCCCAACATCGTTGCTTCCTGTACAACAGAAGACCCTGTTAGACATAGGTCTTTTCAACAAGAGCATCCCTGAGAACATTCTCGTCCTCCTGGATGGTCCCTTTCCAGATCCCTCCCCACTCCAATTGCAGCCTATTCCTTAGGTCTATCAGTCTTACCACTCACCCCACCCAGTCCTTTCCTTGAGAAATGCAATACACCTCCAACAGGAGCAGGCTCTGCCTCTAAGCTCTTGCATCTTACAAGAACAAGCAACACTTACATTCCTAGCTAAAGTCACCAGAGAGATGATGGAGCCTCGGATCATGAGCAAGAGTGACCATGGAGACTCCATTGAGCTGCCACTGATTTCCTTACTAGAAATCGTAATGACAAAGAGGTAAGCATGCCTCAGCAAGGGAAGCCAAATATGTTTCTCGGGGAAAGCATGGGCTAGTGTCACATTGACATAAAGATCTCTATACTATTAACCTGGCCTGGGTCTTTTCCATCTCAGTGAAGTGAGCCTGCATTATTAACATAAGAAATCTTAGGCACTTTTCTATCCCTCTCATTCCTCCCAGTAGTTTATTATGCCAGATCAATAAATAGGTTAAGTAGGTAGTAGTAGACAGACATATCTCTTTTTTTCTGCTTCTCTATCTATGGGGAATCAGTCTTTCCCTTGTTCCATCTCTAGGTTTCATTGGTTAAATTAACCAATTGGATTTATCCTTCTTGAACAGTGACTGATCCAGTGTGCTCTCGCTCTCCCTCCTCCCCCATCTCTCTTCCTCCTCTCCTCCTCTCCTAAGATTTCAGGCACAAAGGATCACTTAAACCTGACCTGTCAGAGTCCATGTTTCCAAATGAGGCTGAAAGTTGGTCTTGGAATGAAGCCAGAACAGATGAACGCACAGATGAAAGATGGCGGGAGAGGGCAGACAGACAGACAGTGGGTAATTGTTTCAATCTCTAGATCCAGCCCCCAAGAAGCCACAAGTGCCCTTTGTTGCCATGCCTAATCTGAGTTTCAGTTCTGACACTCGACCAATTTATTACTGGAAGGGATTATATCTAAATGCCAACAGTGCCATGAGGTTTGTGTTTTCTGTTTTATCTGTATTTCCTCCTTTAAAAATAATGACTATATTTTCCCTATGTGACCAAAAAAAAACCCACCTTATTTATGAAATTGATTGAGTGGAGCTGGGGAGTTTATATAGACATAGCCATTTTGTGGAAGACCTCATTCTTCTTGAGCCCACTTCCCATGATAGGAAGCCACAGCCCCCTGTACTCACTTCTACCATGGCACTCCACTTGACCCCAGCAGCTGAGCACTGACCTGCCTATCTCTAGGCAGCAGGTTCCAAGGGCAATGGCCAGGTCTTGACCAATTTTGCAATCCCAAAACCCAGCACTATATACGACTCAACAGTTATCATTCATTACCGGGTTGCTGACTCTATGACTTAAAGGACTCCAGATATTTATAATCTCATTAGAAAAACAAGAAGCTCATGGAGAAGGGCACATGCACCTTTCAAAGCAACACTGAATCATTGCCGAATTGGCATCTCTAGCATTTATAAGAAATAGAAGGAAGTAAAAACCCCAGTAAGGAGAATTGACCCCATTCCTTTCCACTGCTACACCTAGACCAGCACCATCCCATAGAAATACAACGGGATCCATGTATGTAATTTTAAAGATGTGAAGTTTGGCATAAGTAATCACTTGAGCTAAAGCCAACCCTACATACATCATTTTAAATGTTCTCATGGCCTCGTTAAATAAAGGAAACAGGTGAAATTAAGTTTAGTAGTATATTATATTTAACTTAATATATCTAAAATATTATAATTTCAATATGTAATTGATGAATAATGGAATCAAGCTATTTTACCTTCCTTATCTACACTAAGTCTTTGAAATTGAGGTGTGTATTTTACACCCCTAGTACATCTCAGTTCAGACTAGCTACCTTTCATGTGCTCAGTAGCTTCATGTGACTCTAGCCACTCCACACTGGAGAACACAGGTCTATCCAATTTAAATTCCAGAAAATACAGAGTCTATTCTGCAATGACCCCATGTGACTGCCCCTGAATGGCTTATTTCTATCCAGAGGCACACCTCCACTGTGCTCACCACCTTAGCTCTAGTGCAGTGTGGGGTTACAGGGTAAGTGATGGGAAGCGGATGGGACTCCCAGCACCCAATACCAGTGCATGACACAGAGTAAGGGCTCCAGACATTGTAGTTCAGTGTCGAACCACCAATGTCTGTTCTCTCCCAAAGAATCTGGTCTCATCAAAACACCAACAGGTCTCCCTCCTTTAGCATCATTATCATTTTTTCAAAAGCAAATTCTAAGAAATTTAAGCAAACTAGGAATCTCTGGAGCCTGAATGAAATGAGAAATCAGCAGTAAGGATCCACCTTCAATGGTCCTGAACACATTTGAAAACTGTTTGAAAATTAGGCTTGGAGAAAGGAAAGAGGAATGTTATGGTCAGATATAGAATGTCCCCTGAAGAGCTGTGGGTTGATATAGTTAAGTCATGAGGGTTATAATCTCATCAGTAGATAAATCCATTGTAATGGATTTATTGGGTGGTAAGCTAGGCCAGTGGGGTGTAGCTAGAGCAGATGGGTCCCTGGGGGCGTGGCCTTAGGGATTGTGCTTGTGTCTGAATCCCCTTGCTTGCTTGCTCTCTTGCTTCTGACCTCCACGATGTGAGAGCAGAGCCTTGCTCTCTCCCTCTCTCTGCTTCCCGCCACCATGCCTTGAGCCTCACAGGGACTGAACCCAGAATCTGCAAGAAACTGTGAGCAAATAAATCTTCCTTCCTCTAAGTTGTGTGGTCAGCTGGTTTGGATTATTGCTGTGAGAATGCTGACCGAGACAGGAAGGTACTAGGAAATGGAATTCACCAAATATGTTATGTGCATGTACCAATAAACAACAATGAATCACACTATTATGTATAATTATAATGTGCCAATAAAAATTAAATTTAAAAAAGTTTTTTTTTAGCCTGGCGTGGTAGTGCACGCCTATAATCCCAGTACTTGGGAAGTGGAGACAGGAGGATTGCAGGTTCTTGGGCAGCCTTAGCAACTTAGTGAGGCCCTCTGAAACTTAGTGAGACCCTGTTTCAAAATAAAAAATAAAATAGGACAGGGGTGTATCCAGAGGTAGAATGCCCCTGGGTTCAATCCCCAGTACCACAAAAAAATTTTTTTTTTTTTGCGGTACTAGGGATTGAACCCAGGGGCATTCTATGTTCAAGCTATACCTCAAGCCCCTTTAATTTTTTATTTTTAAACAGGTTTCAGAAACTAAGTTTCTGAGGCTGGCCTCAAATCTGTGATTCTCCTGTCTCAGCCTCCCAACTGGGATTACAAGTGTGTGCCACCATGCCCAGCTATAAGATTAAAATATTAAAAGAAAAGAAAAAGAAAATTGTATTTAAGAGGCAAAATTCCTCCTAAGTAAGTTCCTCTAAGAGAAACACAATTTCACTATCATAAATGGAAGAATGCAAGCCGGGCGTGGTGGCGCACACTTGTAATCCCAGTACTTTGGGAGGCGGAGACCAGAGGATCCAGGTTCACGGCCAGCCTCAGCTCTCTCGCTCTCTCTCCCTCTCTCTGACTCTCTCTGTCTCTCTACTTAGTGAGGGCCTCTGCAACTTCATGAGACCCGGTTTCAAAATAAAGTATAAAAAATAGGGCCGGGGGCGTAGCGCGGAGGTAGAACGCCCCTGCGTTCAATCCTCGGTACCACAAAAACAAAAAAGGAAGAATGCAGCTCCCTTGGCAAAAAAACCCTTAATTTTTACTGGGTACCACAGTTTGGAGCAAGAAAGGAGAACGGCTTCCCCCAGCCTCTGTATATGATTGCTGGCATGAGGCACCACATCCGAGGACAATCAGAGAAATCTTGGATGCCTTTAAAAAGAAAAAAAATCTCTATGCTAAGGATAAATCTAATGCTAAGGATAAACTCCCTGTTTGGAATATTTCCAGAAAACTATGTATCCAAAAAACATTCACATAATGAATGGCCTCGCTTTTTGCCAGGCCTGATGAGGGAGGCAGCCCCACCATCCGATCTCTTCAGAGCACGGTCATGATTTCTGCAGAAATAGGCTTGCCAAGGCCTCAGATAAGGGCTGGACCTTGTTTCAGTAAATAATCCCAAGCCCACATCTCTCTTCCAAGTAACAGGAGACTTCTGCGAGGGGGCAAGACGCAGAAATTCTATGGCTAACGTACCCCTCTCGGATGGATTCAGACACAGTTGACCGAGAGGTGGAGGAAGAGGGAAGGAAAGGGAGAGATGTTGACGCTGATGTTTCTCATCACAGAATCAGGGCGCTGAGCTCTGGACCGAGTCCTGAGACCTCAGCTGCTCATTTCCTCTGGCCACACACAAGATCATATTTAAATCATTTCAAATTGATGAGAATATGCTTCCCGCCTTTTTTTCCTAAGACCTCTAGAGAAAGAGATAACATTCCCTCAGTAAATTATTCCCTCAAGAAACCTCAAGAAAATGGCCCTTAGCTCTGTGTGATTTAGATCCTGACCACGGCTCTTTCCATTCCTTCTATGCTTTCAACACACGGTTACTGAGTTCCTATTAAGTGTGAGGTCCATCCAAGGGAATCCTGAAGGCTGCCTGTGGGACCCAGACTCTTACAGTAGAGAAGATAAGCCTCCTACACGAATAATCACTGCGCAAGGTAGGAAGTGTTAAGTGGAATAAGATAGTGTGCTGGGACGGGCCGCAGGAAGGGACTCTTTGTCCCCAGGAAGAATGGAGAACAGCTGGCCATCCCGCCTGTTTGTCCTGTGTAATCTCTCTTCCTCGCCTTCTATTTGCTCCTTGCAACATTCCTTGAGGCTGTCAATATTTTGAGACATATGGGAGACACCGTATGGGGTCGGAACACATCCTATCTGATAGTAGAATGGTGGCAGCCTTGGTGATTAAATGTCGCACACACAGTTTGAGGATGAGTGTGGCTAGGGAAGACCAGCCAGCTGCCCAGATGGCCATCACACCTGTCGCAGAACTTCCCTTTCTCCCTCTCTCACCTATTCTGTGTCCCACCTGTGATGTTAAAACTGAGAGCAGAGATCAAAACAAATAGTGCATTGGGGAGCTCATTTGATGTTATATGACATCTCCCTGCTCTCCCACTCTCTTGTGTCTTTCTCTAACCTCACAGGAGTGGTCGTGTGTCACCCGGGACACACAGTGTTCTAATTCTATCTGATGTGCTTGTCTTGCCTCCCTCGTCAGCAAGTAATTGTTCTTGTCCTTTTCTGGTTTCCTTGCTGCCAACTATTTTAAAAATTTGGCCAGGCATGGTGATGCATGCCTGTTATTCCAGTACTTAGGAGGCTGAGACAGGAGGATTGCAGGTTCAAGGCCAGCCTCAACCACTTAGCAAGACCCTGTTTTAAAATAAAAAGTGCTGGGAGTATAGCTCAGAGATAGAATGCCCCTGGATTCAATCCCCACTACCAAAGGAAAAAAAATCTCTGTTTTTTCAGAAGAAATCAGAAGTAAGACTTGGAGAAATTAAGAGACTTATCCAAGTTCACAGAACTACTAGTGATGAGTGGGTATTTTGAACTCAGTTTTTCCACATCCCCTCTTCTTTCCACTGTGGAACGTTCCCTGTGTGCTCGTCAGATCTTACCAACTATACTATGAGCTCCTCGCTACTCTGACATAAGTTTCTGGAGATGTCTTCATGAACATCTTTGCCCTACCATGTATTTTCCCCTTTTCCCTTTTGGTGGTGGTGTGTGTGTGTGTGTGTGTGTGTGTGTGTGTGTGTGTTTTAAACCTTTGCAGAGCCAGGCATGGTAGCACACGCCTGTAATCCCAATACTTGGGAGTCTGAGACAGGAGGATCTCAGGCTCAAGGCCAGCCTCAGCAATTTAGCAAGACCCTGTTTCAAAATAAAAAATAAAAAGATCTGGGGATGTAGCTTAGAGATAGAAAGTTGAGACAAGAGATAAGACGGGAAAGAGTGAAGAATAGAGAGAGGGGTATGGATGACCCCTGACTTATGATAGTTCAACTTTAGGATGTGCTTGTCTTGAACTACACACTCTCAGTAGAAGCCTTAATTTTTTAATTTACTTTAAATTTTGAATTTTGATCTCTTCCCAAGCTAGAAATATGCAGTAAGAGCTCTTGCATTGCTGGGCGGTGGCAGGGATTCACAGCCCCCAGGCAGCCATGCACTCCTGGGGAAAGCAGGTGCTGCTCTCAGGGTGCTGTGGGACCGAGCTATGATGTTCTCAAGGTTAGGTGCATTACATGCATTTTTATTTACGATATTTTCAGTTTACAGTGGTTTTATTGGGATGTAACTCCATCATAAATTGAGGAGTTAAAAACCAGACAGCCTGCCAGAAAAAAAAAGTAGATAGTGAAAATTCCCAAGGACCAAAGAATTGTTTTGAACTGTGATATTACATATTTAATTCTAATGGTGCTATAATTTAGTGTGTGTGTGTGTGTGTGTGTGTGTGTGTGTATGTGTGTGTATGTGTGTGTTACTGGAGATTGAACCCAGAGGCATTCTTCCTCCAAGCTACTCCCCCAGCCCTATTTTATTTTTATTTTGAAACAGGGTCTCACTGGGTTGATGAGTCTCACTACTTGCTAAGGCTGTCCTCGAAACTGTCCTGATCCTCTAGGCTAAGACTGATCCTCTAGTCTTAGCCTCCCAAGTACTGGGATTACAGGCATATGCCACCACACCTCGCTATACTATAATTTAAACTTCTTCTAATTGAACCAGTTCATTGCCCCAAAACTCCAGTGAATATCTGCTATACACACAGCCTGGGCATGTGGAAGAGAAGGATGTGAGCCAAGTCATGTGTGGGCCACACAGTGTGTAAAAGGGACAGATGTGGATAAACTATGAGCTAAAGTCAGAAGATGCGGGAACCCAGGGCCAGAAGGGGCTAGGAGAAATTGAGATGCCCTGTCTCCTCAATTCCCTAAGACATTCAGAAAGACTGAACCTCTCACTGCACAGGGGACAAGGGCTTTGAACCAAATCTCAAAGGACGACGGGTTGGCCCAGGGCGCCATTTTGGATACAGAATGTACATTGTCTCATCAGGATTACTGGAGCTCAAACTTGGAAACTCAAAATTTGAATTTTAGAGTTTTTTTTTCTGTAACACTAGCAAAATTAATATTACTAAATAAAATACAATGGGTTAACACATTTTAAATGAAAAAAGAAATTATATAAAAATGACTAGAAAAATGTAAAAATACATATAGATAGGATTCTAAATAAGTATAAAATACTAAGCTCTCAACCCAGAAAATCAAAAGGATAATAATGCTAAGAGGTTCAAGTTATAGTATGGAATAAAAGGTCTTCTTAATTAATAAATGAACTATTATCTTTTATTGAAAACAGTTTTAAAATAAGCATTGTAAATCTAAAACATAGTTGAAAGCAACTGAAAGATTAGATGAAAAGAATACAGAAAAACAAGTGGGGATTATACCTAATAAAATAGTGGCTCATTTTAATATTTCCTGGGAAAGGAAATAAATGAATCAAAAGAATAGGAATTTCTGGTTAGTGAGAGATCAAAGCTGAATGTGATCCATCCAGCAAACACGGCAAAGAAAACATTGAGAAAGATCATAGACAATAGATTCTGAAATCAGAACAGGCCTTCTAGAAAGCTTTGAGCCACAATGGCATCAAGAGAAAACAGACAAGGAAGAAGGAGAAGAAGGAGAGTTCTTCCTGATGAGTCACGTGAGATGAGTAACCACCTCAAGACTCCAAACTTTGTTGAGCAATAAGCCCTCCGGAATGGCTGAAGGGAGAAAATTCTTCCACCTCCATAAAGCAAAATCTCCAGAGATGCCCCTTGGTGTTGGTATGTGATGAGCCAAATTCTCATCAAGGGTAAAGGCTTGACAGGATGCCTGTATGAATTCCATCGGATTTGTTAACCCCAGGAGGCTGAAGGGGAAAGCTCCTTTGGTTTCTTGAATGGCAAACCTTCACCTTCTTGGTGTGGCCATCTGTGCTCATCCTCTTTCATCCCACTGAGGAACACCTGCTTTGTAGGCATCAAATCCTTCTGTGGGTCAAATGCGTTTAGCCTGTGCTTCTCCCTTCTCTGCCGCGTCAAGTTCTGCATGGAACATACTGTACATGATAAATGGTACCCAGAAGCTCTTTGTGTATGTGGTGCTGGGGAGTGAACCCAGGGGCGTTCTACCTCTGAGCTACACTCCCAGTCCTTATTATTTTTTATTTCAAAACAGGGTCTCCTTAAGTTGCTGAGGCTGGCCTCAAACCTGCGATTCTCCTGACTCAGCCTCCCAGAGTTCTGCACCTTTGTTCCCCGTCTCCTTCCCTCCTACTTTGCCCTTCCCTCTGAGTTGGCATTTGTTGCTGATCTTCTCTGGCTCCTGCTCCTTCCTATCTTTTCAGTGGTCACTCCTATCATTGCCTGAAAGAGGCCGAGGAGAAGCAGATGCCCTTAGATGACCAGTCAGGAATGATTGTCCCAGGGTACTCTGGGCCAAGCAAAGGACCCTCCTGGAAAAAGACCCTTCCACTTCCAAAGTAAGTCCACCAGCTCACTGTGTCCTTTCCAGTGTCCATGAGCACTTCCAAAGACACTGGAAACATCTCAAAAGCCCCTGTCCCTGCCTCCCAAGCCCTCTAACTAGTATTATTCCCAGTAACTGTAACTTAAACTCTGGCTAGAAGAATGCTGACGTCTCCCTTGATGGTGATGCTGTGTTGTTGTGGAACTCAGTTTCCCATGTGCACACTGGTCTTCCATCGTCAAAGCCTCTGGTAATGGCCCATTGGTGCTTAATTACGAGCTAGATGCTAGGGTTTAACTAGAAGTGTTCCACGTTAGCTTTGTGACTCGCCTGTTCATGAAACCAGAGGCTTGAAAATGACAACTATAGTTGATATAAGAAATGATATGCTTTTTAAACCACTCAGGTCAATACTGCACAATACTATGATGACACCCTATTTAGTTGCAATAAAATCATTCCCAGTAGCCATTAATTGATCCCAGTGGACGCCTAATAGCGTCTTAAAATAGAAGATTGTACTGAAACAGAGACGGGAACATTGCTAATTACATAACTCTTTTATGCAATGTGGGATCTTTGGATTTGGGCCTCCTTGTTCTAATTCCTTCTCTGCCATCTCTACTAAAAAGTTGGACGCAGTGACCCTCCATTCCCCACTATAAACTGATTTTAGGTTGATACATGGGGATATCTTACCATCTATTTTCATAATTGATACCCATCGGGTGGTTTTTGCTTTGTGAAGATGTAACAAAATAATATGGAAAGACAAGAATGTCAGCACAATAGGTAGGTTTGTTTCTAGGATAGATTAGATGCTCTCTAAATGTGATCATTTCCCATTCAAAGCGAAGCAGAGTAATTGCCTCTATGGAATGCCAAAGCCAGATGTCATTTTTTCTTCTGTCAGTCTGCTGTGTGTCAGTCTAGTACAACTCCACTTGCAACAGGAGAGCATCCGCAGGTTTGCTGGGACAGCAAAACAAAAAGACACTAACTACTTTGAGAACTCCAAGGAGGGCTCTTCCCCCAAACAAATCAAACCATACTGTGTGCTCAATTATTTCTATTGTACCTTTAGACTAAAGAACTATAGGAGGGTTTTGCAAACTTGCATTAGGATTTTTGATGTATGGTCTTCCATTGCTTTTAATAAAATCCTGCTCCTCCATTTGAGAAATATGTGCCATGAAATAGTAAGTATTTCATCATGTTTTTGTTTTTGAAAATCTTAAAGATCTATGCCAGGATTCCCATTGTTCAGACCCTTGGAGTAAATTGCTAAAATCAGACCACATAGGGAGAAAAGTTAGCTCCTGATTACAAGAGGAATCAGTCCAAGAGGTAAAGTATTAATCAATGTTACTTTTTAACAATCCTATCTCCCTCATTAAAATACATACTCCCATCAGGTCACACTAAAACAACGTTGTAATTAGTCACTCGCTCCTGCAGTATTCGGTTTCTACTGAAATCTAGGGTCCCCAAGTTAATGTGAGTGGCTAACCTTACACCCATCTCCAGTGTCCCCCGATAGCTTTATCTGACTATTATAATTTGTCATTGTCAAGGCATTCAGGACTTTGGCTCTGGTCTTATTTTTCCTACAGGTGTCAAAAATGCAAAACCACAATTTATAAAACACAAGATGACAGAATCCCATTTGCACTGGTTGTGAAATGCCAGAAGGTAACTTTATTTAAAATATCACAACCTTCCCTCCAAACTAGTTGCATGAGTTCCAGGGTGGTCTGGAAGAGTTGATTCAAAAAATAAATGCCACTGCAGCAACTTACAATTCCTAAGGCCAAACATCCAGATGTGTCAATAATCTGGGTAAATTAGAAACAGATGGAAGTCCTTGTCGAAAAATAAATAGAATTATTTCCCTTTGCCTCCTTATGCTTTCACACACTTGAATTTATCCCTTCCATATTTTTTTGAGTTGGTTCAGTTTTTAAAACAAAAATTATTTCTATTTTTCACATAGGGGTGTGGCTATGTAGAAAGTGCTCCAGCAAAAGAAGAGTTAGTTTTGTGCCTCGTTTCATGCCTGTTTCATGCCCAGTGGAGCTAATCCAAGCACACAGGCTCTCCGGAGTTAGCTGGCGATCCACAGTTCCACCAGGTCTTCTGGGACGGATTGAGGTCACTGTCACCATGTAAAGTGATTGCCATCATGACACCACCTCTTGGTTCCTCCAAGGTTAGCACAGTTATGAAATAAAATAAACATTCCAAATATGGTAGAACTTCATTACTGACAACTTCTACTCACTTTCATTGGATGTAATTACAGCACTGTTTAGAGTTAACAAAGGTTTTTTGAACATTTTTTTTTAAGTGAACTTACTTCTTAATGACCATTAATGCATGCCAGGTTGCAGTGAGGAGCATGGGAGTGTATACACACACACATTTTTATTAGTGCATTGCAATTATACATCATGGTGAAGTTCAACATGATATAAACATACACGCACACAGCTCTTGGTGTATTTCCCTCCTCATCCCACCCCGGCTCCTCTGTCCTCTCTCCCCGCACATACTAGCAAAACTGGTAGTAATACCTTTATATATTGCCAAAGCATTATTTGAACTATTTCCTTCCTCAATCTTCCATTTTCCCTTCCCATCCCCCTCCCCCAATCCCCTTCCACTATTCTGCTGGTCTTTCTCCTCATTTATCCAAGTGCCTCATGTTTCCTGTTTTCTCTCTAGTTTCCACATGTGAGATTACTGGGAGTTTTGTGAGGAGAGATAAATGACTGTGAGGAGACAGAGGGGTGCAAGATTGACATCAAAGGTTTGCGTCTCCTTGTTTATTGCATGATTGACATCAATTAGAAAAGCTGTAGTCTCTGCAGAGTTCTTGGATTCTGAAACCCCTGGGGCCATTTTGTCCTGATCTAATGGGAGTCAGGGAGGCAGATTCAGCTACTTGAGTGCACTCTTAAAAATAGCTTTAAGGAGGCCAACCTAGGTGTCCATCAACAGATGAATATATAACAAAAATGTGGCATATACACATGATGGAATTTTGCTCAGCCATAAAGAACAAAATCATGTCATTTGTAGGAAAATGGATGGAACTAGAGAAATCAGCCAGTCTCCGAAAGTCAAGAGCCATATCTTTTTCTCTCATCTGTGGAAGCTAGAGAGAAAACAGGAAACATAAGGGACTTTAGATCAATGAGGAGAGAGACCAGTAGAATAGTGGAAATGGAAAGAGGGAAGGAGGTGGGAGGGGGAAACAAGGCTTGAGGAAGGGAACAGTTCAAATAAGGTTACATCCACACCGGAAGGTTTTACTACCATCTCACTAACACAGAGAGGGAGGAAGAGGGGGAGGGGAGTGAATGTAGAGGGAAATACACCAAGTGATGTGTGCGTGTATGTTTGTACCAGTTTGAATCTCACTATGATGTATAATTACATTGCACCAATAAAAAGTATATAAAAATAGCTTTAAGGAGCCAGGCATGGTGGTACATGCCACTCTCAGTAACTTTGCAAGTTCCTGATTCAAAATAAAAAAATAAAAAGGCCTGGGGATGTAGCTTAGAGGAAGAATACCAAATACCAAAAAACAACAACAACAAAATAGCTTTAAAGCAATTGAGCCAGATCCCCGTTTACCTCTTCACTCCCAAATACCATTTAAAATAATAATAGTAACCTTCTTGCCAGAAGGATAACCCCATAGAAGTATGAGATCAGTCACTCCCTGTATTCAATTCCTCAGTGGTCTCTGAATTTTCTGTAATTGACCCCAATACTCAATGACACCTAGATGAAGTGAATGTTGCAGTATTGATGATGTGGTGTTCAGGACTAAACTATTAACAAAACAAAAACAGCAATTGCATTTTGATGTCTGGAAAAATTTGACCCAAGCTAAAATAATAAAAGAAGAATGTTTGCCATTAGTGCCACTAATCTACTGCTTTCCCTTTCACTCTCTTAAGAGAAAAACTACTAGATCTTACCCAGTGACCATTCTCTATTTCCTTATTAGCAGAACTGTTGGGGAGAGGGAGCCAGGTACCCAGTTCAGAAAACTTCTTAGCCCATTTGAAACTAGGCATGTTACGAGGCAGAACATCAGGGAAAGGCCTTTAAGGAAGACCGCCTTAACCAACAAGTTCCCTTCGCTCTTTCCCTCCTCTTTTTCCCAACCTGAGTCATGGATGTGAGTGCTGGAGCTCCAGCAACCATTTTGTAAGTCCGAGAGTGAAAGGCGAGCCTATTTCCTGGTGACATTGGGGAGCCACGACATGAAAAACTAGTTTGCCTACATCTGGATTTAAAAAATAAGATACACATACACCTTCATCTTATGGAGGACAGTACTTCACAGTTCCTGCCAGCAGCTGCAGAATACAATTTCTGATACACTCTCTGAGAAGTGTCAGCCCCAATCCTGACTGCGTTCCACACACCCAGGAATTTACCAATCTATCACTTTCTACCTCTGAGAAAATTATGTTTTCCCCCAGTGTCTTAGGCCTTATCTCTGCCAAACTCTTCTCTAGTGAAAGGACAGAAACTGTTCTCATCCCCTCAAAGATGGCTTCGCTGCTTTCACAATCTTGCCCTTGTCTTGGACTGTATTCATAAGCCACTTCCTTTTCAAAAGATTTACATAAGCAGCTTATCACCTAGCTCAGCTGATTACTCAATATGGGTTATTGGGCTGATGGAAGAGATCATGGCAGAGAACAAATTAAAAAGTAAAAGTATAGGGACAGTTCTGCAGCCAGTGGTGGCTAAAGAGATACAAATAGGATTCTTTCTTCTCCAAGTGCTCTTATATAAACAAATAAGCAATTTTTTAAGTTTAAAAAAAATTGGTGAGGATGATTTAACAGGAGTGGGATTAAGTATCTACAGCAAATTAAAAAGTTAGCTATCGCCGGGCGTGGTGGCGCACGCTTGTAATCCCAGTACTTGGGAGGCTGAGACCGGAGGATCTGGGTTCGTGGACAGCCTCAGCTACTTAGTGAGGCCTCCGCAACTTTGTGAGACCCAGTTTCAAAATAAAGTATAAAAAATAGGGCCAGGGGTGTAGCCCGGAGGTAGAATGCCCCTGGGTTCAATCCCCAGTACCGCAAAAAAAAAAAAAAAAAAAGTTAGCTATCATCAATTTCTTCCAAGACCAAAACCCAGCAAGTTGAAATTAAGTTTGGAGTCACTCTTCTTTAAACCATAAGTTTCTTCTTTAGAAAACCCATTTCCATTCCTTGCTGAAGTGTTTTCTTCCTTTGCTCTGTTTATTGTCATTACACTGTCTAGGAGTCGGGCTGCAAAAGGCGCTTACAAACATATGCAATTGTTTGGGTGGAACTACAGCTGCTCGTGAGGTTGTGCACACTCACCCCATCTGGAAGGCCAGCTACCGAAGCAGCCCTCTCACTCAGACTATCCCACTGTCTGCTTTCAAAGAAAATGTAAGACCTGATTTTTGCACCTGATCTTGCTTTGCAGGACCTACCTCTTTGGAGCTGTTCTCAGCTGATCCTCCTGACCTGATTAGAGCTTAAACTAATCTGAGGACTGGGCTCCAAATGTTTCTTCTCCATTTCCCTTGCAACTCTCTAAACTGTGTTTCAGTCTGTGACAACCTATAAATGACCCCTCTACATCCCTCATCGGGAACTGGTCATCCAGGGAAGAATGGAAGAGAGGAGGGGATGGGGACAAGGAAGGGAAAAAACTGTGCCTGAAAAACAAATTTGTTACTATTGAGTCAGAAGGATTGCATCCAGAAGTAGTGACTCATGGTGCTGAGGGACATCGTCTTGCCTAAGAAGTGAAGGCAAGTGGCCAAATACACACCTGCCCACAGGTAAGGAATTCAATTATTCCCAGGACTGCAGATAGCATGAATTTCGCATGCAAGCCTCCTCCCTTGATTCAGCACACTTGCACAGCTGTGTTCCCTGGACTTCCATGCGGCTCCACCTCTCACCTGTCACTTCACAAAACATATGAGGAAAGGCACGTCACTCTGGGAAATCAGAAGGTAATGATTCACAAAAACCAATGGTGCCACAGCCTCCTCTCAAGCACTTCTAATTTTTCTTTCAGCAATTCTGATCCACAACTCTGTCTGTATTGCATCTTTAGGACCTTTTTTAGAAACTTTGCTTAAAAATGGTGTAATCTGGTATGTTGAGATGTTTTAATGTATCAAAGAGGTATTTCATTATAATTATCAGTGTTGGGCACTGGGGGTGTAGCTCAGTGGCAGAGCCTCTGCCTAGCACGTGCAAGGCCCTGGATTTGATCCCCAGCACCAACATCCAAACCAAAACAAAACCCTATTATCAATGTTGTTTCAGTTTTAATTTAAATTACATTGTCAAAAAGTTATTCATCGTCGGGTGTGGTGGCACACGACTATAATCCCAGTAGTTGGGAGGCTGAGACAGGAGGATCGCAGGTTTGCGGCCAGCCTCAGCTACTTAGTGAGTCCCTCTGCAACTTAGTGAGACCCTGTTTCAAAATAAAGAATAAAAAATAGGGCTGGGGTGTAGCTCTGAGGTAGAATGCCTCTGGGTTCAATCCCCAGTACCGCAAAAAAAAAGAAATTATTCATGATGTACCATTTACATCTCTGCCATTAAATGGAAAATTTTTTACTGATGTCCCTCAGATCTCTGTCTCCATTTCACATCACTCTTTTCAAGACCCATAGTCACCAAGAAACGACATAGCAAAGTAATTAAACGAACAATTTCTGGAACCAAACTGTTAGAGCTGAATCCCAGCCCCTCTATTAACTCACTATGTCACTGGATAAATTACTTAACCTCTCTCCTTCAGTTTCCTCGTCTCTCAAATGGGCATAATACCATATTTTATTAGTTCTAAGAAGGATATTTTAATGCCTTTGACACTAAGATGTGTGTTACAATTGATAGCATCTTCGATTTGATGAAGTAAACCAACAATAGTTGCTATCTTGATTAGAAGAGTTAAAACATGCAATTTACAAAAGTATTTGGCACAAGCTGAGCTTTCAAAAGATGCTAGCCAATATCATTCCATTAGTGGACATATCCTTTTCCATTGTTAGTCATCTCAAACTCATTTTTCTTTCAAACAGGCTTATTCCCCTATATCCTCTTTTATTTAATCTTTTATTGGTGCATTGTAATTGTACATGATAGTGAGATTCATAGCGATACATCCATGTGTGCACATAGCATTGTTTGTATTCCCTTACATCTTTTATCTTGTGTAATGCCAGCCACACAAGCCAGAAACATGACAGTCATGACCGATTATTTCCTCTCTTTAGCCCTCTGCATCCCATCGCTCAACAGGTTCCCCTTGTTTCTCAGTCTCTGTATCTCTCACCTTTCATCTGCTCACCATGCCCACTGCCACTTTGGCTATCATCTGTGACCTGGAACATGGCAGCCTCCAGTCAGAATTCTACTTTGCCTCTAGAGCATCATCCTGATGTGGGAATCAGATCCCTGTCTGTTTCCAATTCCCCAGTGGATCCCCACCACCTGAAGGATAAAGTCCAGCTCCTTGCGATGGCACCAAAGTCCCAGGCTAGACACCAGCTTCCAGACCTTCATCACAATTCCCTCCTTCTGCCACCGTTCCTCTCCACCTGGTGCTGCATCTTCATGCACCACTCCCCACTCCCTTCCTTCTGAGACTAATGTTTCTGGGCCTTTCCCTCTGCCTGAAGCAGTTGTTCCCCTTTGATTGGCTTATGCTGACCAAGAATCTCACAGCTGTGATGACCTTTCTCCTGTCTCTGCTTTCTCCTAGATACTTCTATAAGCCCTCTTTGATGGTCCCACATCACTTATTCTACTCCATATCTCTAATCTCAATCCATGTCTCCACCCTATTTGACAGAAAATGCTTCAAGATCCATATTCTTTATCCCTAATACTTAACCTTTTCCTGTGCCACAGTAGCTAAGCAATCCAGGCTTGCTCAATGAACAAGGGAATAAATTTAACAATGTACATGGTATTGGATGACAATACAGTGAGAAAAACCTATTGAGAAAAAATTAAGAGAATAATACAAGAAAAAAAATCCAATTAACTCTTTCTCATTAGATGCAATGATCATTTTCTTTTTCCGCGAAATGCGCCTTCTTCTTGTTTCCCTTTCCTAGAAAGTGCCCTGGCTCTGGTAAACAATCGGAGCTGTCGTGCCCTCAGGCCAGGACACTGATGCTCCTTCCAGTACTGACATCAGCACTCTGTATGGGCACCTGATAAACGATACTGTTTTTATCCTGTGGCAAGACAACATCCTTTAGTGCGCTGCCCTGTTTTTATGGAAAAGGCGACAAACTCTCAAAATGCCGTTAGGAATAAAAACTGCATATGTGGTAATACTAAAACAATGGAAAATGTGGACAAACACCAAACCTCAAGTGCTTTCTCCGACTTAGATTGCTTCTTAAATGCCTGCTGCTGACTGCAAACGGCAATTGCATAAGCACTTTCACAGACTTTCCACACAACGCCAACCCCACTCTGACTCCAGTGCACGCTCGGGAGTTAATTCTGTGTTAATAGGACAAAAAACAGTGTACCAGGAAAGCTCGTTTGTTAGTGACACTCAGAGATGCGTTTGTGGTGTGGAATCAACATAAAGGGTGAGGTTTCACCATGATGCATTTCAGTTAAAAGGTTGGTCCGAGAGACCAACAATCCATTGGACCCATGTCTCCTCGCCAAAGGCTTGCTTAGACTTATTGGCCAAAGCCCATTAGTGACAGGAGGGAACTTGCCAAGAGGTGCAGGTTATTGACACTTCCTTGCATAGGCCTGGAGCCTTTCTGCGATAGACAACCATGACAGGAGATCATATCTGGCCTTTAAAAATCAGCAGCTACATAATACACCCTGGTTGGTTTAGAGGAGAAAAGGATTTCAGAATTAACATGCCTTGAGAACTGGGTCTTATTGGCCTTCACTGGGTGTACTTATTCTTTTGATTGAGCACAAGGTAATGACCTATAGGGGATAGAAGTGGTTTGCGTGCTGGTCCTTAGGAAAAGAAAGGTAGAGATTTCAATCCACTTGGTAACTATCTGAAATGTGGAAATCCTCTGCTGAAGTTGCCTATGATTACTTTGCACACTGTGTCTCTTATCTCTGGGTCCCACATCAGGGGAGATAATTAAATGAGAGACTCCCTATGGTATCATCCTCTAGGTCCTCAGAACTGCACTCTCAGCACAGCGATGTTGTAACCAAGTTCCCTCTGGCAATTCCACCCCTTGGGATGACTCCAAGACAGAACCACCTCCTGCTCAATCCCGCTCTGTAGTCAGTGGCGGTAGTGCTTTAAGTTATACTGATCACATTAGGGAAGCAAGATTCCATTTGTATTCAATGCAGTTTTCAACAAAGGGAGGGGAAAAAAAGGTGTGGCCTAAAAAATATATAGTGAACTAGATTCTTATAACACTCTCTTCCTTGCTGGAACATTACAAGAGTTCACCAGTAGTTTTCTCCTCCCATTCCTAGACAGGTAGGAGAATAACTCTTTTCCATCCAGTAAAACTAAACGTGCCCATTTAACTCATTTTGGCCAATGAAGTGTGAAGTGGAAGTGGCAGGTATCACTTCTGAACAGAAGCACGAAGAGTCAGAGGTTCTTTGCGCTCTGTTCCCTTGCACAGTGATCCTAGACACAGATACTGAGATGCAGGTGTCCCAAGATCAAAGGGCCTGGAAGGCTGAGCCACCACATGCTGAATCACCTAAACCTAACGTGGGCTTGGTGTGCCAAGGAAAGTCGGGGTTGTTACGACAGCATAGTCTAACCTGAGCAGGATAATACAGTCATGTTGGACCTTGGGAAGTGGAATTTGTTTTTGAAGCCTCTAGACTCATCATCAATAAAAACAATAAAGCTTTCAAGGTTATCCAACTCCCAGAGAGAAGTTTATATCCTGTTTCATCTAAAATAAAACAGAATGTAGTATTTCCATTAAAATTGGATTACTAGCAGGATACAAAATCAACATACAAAAATCAATAGCTTTTATATACAACAATAATGCATCCACGGGGGAGGGAAACTAGGAAAACAATTCCATTCACAAAAGACTCAAAAAATTAATATCTAGGAATAAATCTAGCCAATGAAAATTATAGAACACTGAAGAAATTGAAGAAGACACTAGAAGATGGAAAGATCTTCCACATTCTTGTATAGCCAGAATTAATATTATTAAAATGGCCAAATAACCAAAAGCAATATACAGATTCAATTCAATCTCCATCAAGATACCAGTGGCATTCCTCATGGAATTAGAAAAACAGACCTAAAATTCATATAGAAGAATAAAAGATACAGAATAGACAAAGCAATTCTGAGCAATAAGAGTGAGGCTGAAGGCATCACCGTTCCTGACTTCAAATTATACTACAGAGTTATAGTAATAAAAATTGCACTGTTGGCCAGGGGTGGTGGCACACGCTTGTAATCCCAGTACTTGGGAGGCTGAGACAGGAGGATCACAGGTTCACAGCCAGCCTCAGCTACTTAGTGAGGCCCTCTGCAACTTAGTGAGACCCTGTTTCAAAATAAAGAATAAAAAAAAAATAAGGCTGGGGGTGTAGCTCGGAGGTAGAATGCCCCTGGGTTCAATCCTCAGTGCCGCAAAAAAAAAAAAAATTGCATTGTACTGGCGTAAAAACAAAGACGCCAGATGTGGTGACGCACACCTGTAATCCCAGTACTTGGGAGACTGAGAGAGGAAGACCACAGGTTTGAGGACAGCCTCAGCAGCATAGCAAGGTTCTCAACAATCTAGCGAGAACTTATTTCAAAACAAAAAATAAAAAGGGAGGTAGAATGCCCCTGGATTCAATCCCTGGTACCACACACACACACACACACACACACACACACACACACACA
>PVJS01019986.1:0-33107 GCA_004027185.1 Glis glis | reverse complement strand
TTTATTTTGAAACCGGGTCTCACGAAGTTGTGGAGGGCCTCACTAGGTAGAGACAGAGAGAGAGAGAGAGAGAGAGAGAGAGAGAGAGAGTGAGCGAGCTGAGGCTGGCCACGAACCCGGATCATCTGGTCTCCACCTCCCAAAGTACTGGGATTACAAGCGTGCGCCACCACGCCCGGCCCAGCCCTATTTTTTAATCTTTATTTGGAAACAGGGTCTCACTAAGTTGCGGAGGGCCTCACTAAGTAGCTAAGGCAGGCCACAAACCTGAGATCCTCCTGTCTCAGCCTCCCAAGTACTGGGATGGATGACAAGCGTGCGCCACCACGCCCGGCTAATTTTTTATTTTAAAACAGGGTCTTGCTAAGTTTCTGAGAGCCTCACTAAGTCGCTGAGGCTGACCTCAAACCTGCAATTCTCCTGTCTCAGCTTACCAAGTACTGGGATTACAAGCATGCACTACCATGCCTGGCCCACAAATACACACACACACACACACACACATGTATGTATATATATATATAAGCTTTATATCGCTGGAAATAATGGGAAACCAATATCCGTGGCCACCAACAGAATGTATCTTCCAAAATAAGCACAGTGGTAATAAAACGCTGTAACGAGGCGTCCGGCTCCACACTTGCCGTTTTTTTTTTTTTTTGGGGTGCTGGGGATTGAACCCAGGGGCATTGTACCTCCAAGCTACACCCCCAGCCCCTTTTATTTTTTATTTGGAAACAGGGTTTGACTAAGTTGCAGAGGGCCTTGCTAAGTTGCTGAGGCTGGCCGCGAACCCGAAGTCCTCCTCTCTGAGTGTCCCAGATACTGGGGTTACAAGCATGCGCCACCACGCCCAGTCGATGCTTGGCTTTTCTGGGGGACCCTGAGGCCTGCACCCCAACCCACCATTATTATGCAGGGGAACTGGAAGTGTCGGAGCCACCAAAGATTGTGAGACTGTAAAGAGGACGGACAAGAGAAAGATGTTTATTCATTTGGTGCCGGGGATTGAACGCACGCACATTCTACCTCTGAGCTCCACCCCCAGCCCTTTTTATCTTTTATTTTGAAACAGGGTCTCACTAAGTTGCAGGGGGTCTTGCTAAGTTGCTGAGGCTGGCCTTGAACCTGTGATCCTCCGGTCTCAGCCTCCCAGGTACTGGGATCCCAGGCGTGCGCCCCCGTACCCGGCTAAGATGTTGCTTAAATACATCAGTATCTCCTCCACGCACCACTGAGACCCTCAGCCCTGGCTTCTGCTCGCCTCTCCGGGGCCCCTGATTGGCTGTGTGATATGGGGAAAAGCCATTCACTGCTCCGAGCCTCAGTTTCCCCATCTGGAACAGGGAGTGGTGGTGATAAAAGCATCATTAAGGGTTAATTGAAGCAAGCACTTGAGGTGGGCTGGAGGTTACCAGGTGTCGCCACGTTCTAGGCCACATGACACCTGCCCCAGGCTGCTGGGAGATTCAGGGTCCGCCATGTTCCTGCGGCTGAGCCGGCCCCGGGGGATCGGGATGCATCTTATCCGCGATCTCACGCTTATTTTACTTGGCAGGGGAATTGCAGGTGGCGTCAGTGCCTGCTCGGAACAGCAGATAAACTCCCTCCATCTTTATTCCTGCCAGGAGGGGCTGCGGGCTGTGCACCCCCCAGAGGCCCCGAGTTCACATGGGTTTGAACTCACTTCCCTCATTTGTGCTTCAACCCTCCAAAGGATGCTGGGACGTATCCAGGTGTGACAGGGGTGGCTCATTTATTCCTTCCTTCCACAGGTATTTAACCTGTGCCAGTCAGGACCAATCCCTGGGGACCCAGTGAGGCACAGAACATGGTTTCTGCACCCTCTGGAGCTCACACTCCCCTGGGGCCATGACAAGTGCCTGGGAAGTCCAGGAAGGCTGCCTGGTGGTGGTGGCAACCGGGCATTTGAGCTGAGTGACTGAGGACAAGGACGAGTGTCCTGGGTCAATGTCTGGGAGTTGGGGAAGGGTGTCACACAAGGAGGGAATTGCCGTGCAAAAGCTCAGAGGCGGGGGGGGGGTCTCCTGAGGAAGTGGCCAGGGCAGGGTGGGGGTGTAGGAAGCAGGAGGCCTGGGGCCGAGGCACGGACTGTGTTCTGGGGGTGGCGGGGAGCCCTGGACAAAGGCCAGGCGGGAAAGGGCAGCATGGACGCGGGAGCTGGGCCAGGGCCGCTGTGTGTCCAGGAGAGAAGAGGAGGCCAGGACAGAGGAAACGGTGCGGGGGGCAGGGGGCGTCTGGCTTGTTGTCCATAAACAGGGTGGGGGACTTGACCTTAGACCCCGGGGGAGACTGCGATGGTCGGAACCACGATCGCTCTGGGCCCAGTCTGGCCGCGCTGCTAATTTCTTGGGCTGCCCCGACTCAGAGAGGAAGATCTGCGGCGCCCTGGGCCGGGGTGGGACGCGCTCCTGCCTTCCTTCACAGCGTAGGGTCCCCGCCTGCTCCAGGGAGAAGTTGGGGTGCCTGGAACCCGTGAACCTGGGCAGAGGTGAGGGGGGCGGCCTGCCCCGCTCTCTGTCCGACTGTCTGGTTTCACGGGGCTCTGTGTTGATCTCTGGTATAAGAAAGGTGCCGTTTCTGTTTCCTCTGCACAGGGAATCCCTTCCCCTCGAGCAGCCTTCCTCTCTCTCTCCATCTCTCCTTCTCCGTCCTGCAGCTCTGTCCGGCCTCAGCTCCCGGCCCTGGCTCAGCCCAGGCCCGTCCGGCACGACCGTCCCTCACCTCACGGCGCTACCTTCCAGCCGAACGGAGGCCAGCAATAAACGAGGCCGGTTAATTGAGATACTACGTCAGTGTCGGCCTAAGAAGAGAGCCGCCGCGGCCCGCGGCTGGCCCGTCTCCATCGAGGGACACTCGGTGGGTTGGAAATGTCCTCTAGACGCGACCGTCCCGGGTGCGGATTCCGTGGTTTTTCTTGGCTCCGCGTCCTGTTTTGAGACTGATCCTTGTTGATACGTGACGCTCCAGTTGACACACTGTCACGGGGACAGCGATCCCGCAGTACGGATCTGTCACTCCGCATGGAGTCATCTTCCTGGTGATGGACGCGGACGTTGTTTCCAATTTTTCCCCTCTTACCACCCAAGCTGCAGGAAGGCTCTCCTACCAGTCCCCTCTGGTGCCTTCTAGAAGAAAAGTGCCCGGCGACAGAAAGCCAAGAACGCCCGTCAGATGGCTCAACCTGGTCCACGGTGACTGTGGGGACGAGGATAAAAGAGTAGCCCCTGGGTACTGGGTGCCGACTTTATCCGGAATGTATTCTCATGTGTCAGACACAGGCCCGGAGACCAGAGAGGCTGAGCAATTGCCCCAACGCCACTCAGCAAGGAAAGGTGAGCAGACTACAAACCCCGCCGGGTCCCCCTCTCCCATGGCAGCGCCATCCAGAGCGGTCCCCGTGCTGTCCCCCACATGCCCTCGGCTGGGTTGTCTCTGCGCATTTGCACGCGCTGATCCCCGCCCAGAATGCCTTTCCAGCCTCGTCTGCGATTCTACCCCTCAGTGCTCTTCCGTCCCTGTTTCCTCCCAGCACTCCCTGCGGTCACCCCGGTGGTGGCCGCACGTCTGCGGCTGCGCAGGGCAGGCCCTTGATCTGGTCTATCTCTATCCCTCAGTCCTCGGCTTGGCTCGGCTCGGCTCGTAGACAGAGCCCACCGCCATGCCCGGCCGGGCAGGTGCGCCAGACAGGGTCTCATTTCACCCGCACAGCGACCTCTGGAAGTGGGGGTGACCTTCCTCTCACAGGGGAGGAGGAGGAGGCAGCTCGGAGGCACCAGGTAATGTGTCTAGGTCACACAGCAAGGGCGGGTAGCGGAGGCAGGATCGAGGCCAGGCGTGTCCCCCTCCATGTCCCCTGGACCCTTGAGCATCACAGAATGCACACGGTGTAGTGATGGCATGTTCATATCAAAGGGGGAAACTGAGGCACCAAGAGGGACCAGGATGTGCCCAGGATCCCCCAGCGAGTGGGCGGCCGCAGGCCAGACTCCTGCCATCCCAGGACGGCAAGGGCAGCGTGTCCCCAGCCGGGACCCAGCGCCCCATCAGAATGAGGGTGACATGTGTCATGCCTCTCTCAGGCTCGGGGGCTGGTGGCCGGGAGCGGGATGGGCCGGGGTTGTGGAATCTCTGTGGTCCCTGCTCAGGGCGGATGGATCCCTTATTCAGGTCACCGGGCTGGGGCCGCGGCAGGGGGACGGTCAGCTGGCTGGGCCGCGGGGGGCCGCTGGAGCTGTCACCGCTGACTGATGGATGGGGACAGCTTCCAGTCGCCGGCCGTCCCTGCCACGAGCCCCGTGGCCATCTCTGCGGCCGCCCACGCTGGCCTCCTGCCCGGTGCCGCTTTGAACGTCCGAGGGCCTTTTGTTCCCGCAGCGGGAGCGGCCCAGGGCTGAGGGCCCCTTTCAGAGGCCCGGGCTGCCTGCTGGGGCCGCCCCTGCCCTCGACCCACACTGCCTTCCTCTAATTACCTGCGGGCAGGAGAGGCCGGCGAGGGGCCAGCTGAGCCTCAGGAATCTGGTGGGGGAGGGAGGGTGGTGGAGGGCCAGAAAAGCCTTGAATTCCAGCCTGCAGGGACACGGAAATGCAGACGGGAAACGCAGGCCCAGAGAGGGCATTAGCCTGGCTCACAGGCACACAGCGAGTTAGAGGCAGGGCTTGGGGGGCCCGGTGTCAGGAGCGGGAGGAGAGCTGGTGTATGTGACTTGCTGAGCACCTATTTGCCACCTGCTGCCCCATTGCCACGGGCAGACCTGTTTCTGGTCACCATCCCTTTTCAGTTCTGATCCTCAGACAGGTAAATTCCCTCTCTGAGCCCCAGTTTCTTTGTCTGTGAAATACACTTTGTTTATTGAAGACCACCGGCACCAGGAGGCATAAATTAGACACAGTCTCCAGCCTCAAGATGCTCACCGCCAAGCAAGGGTCAGTCAGTCCTGGGCGAGTGCCTGGTGGGCGGCAGGGGCGGCCGCGGGACCTCGGGGGGACAGGAAGGGCTCCGCTGGGGTCACGGTGCCCGAGGACTTTATCCAGAGAGCAATGGGAGCTATACATGGTTTAAGGGGCTTGGGGACCATCTGTGGGAAGCCATTGGAGGAGCCCAGGCAGAGGCAGGGCAGCGAGGTGTCTACTGCAACAGTCCAAGCCAGAGGCAAGCAGGGCTGGCCCGCCCCCCCTCCGCACAGACTCTTGCTGCAGCCCCAGTTTGGCCGTTCTTTCAAAAGCTAAATTTAGATTTATCATGTGACCCCGCAATCCCACTCCTGGGAATTCCACTCCGCAGGAGCGGTAAGCAGGGATGGGGATGCATGTGGGTACCTGCACAGCAGTGGTCAGAGCAGCGCGAGCCATAGTCCCTAAGAGGTGTCAACGGCCAAGCGTCCGTCTGCGCGTGGACGGACGGCTAAGCCGTGTGCGCAGGCGACGGGGGACCTCGCTCGGCCACAGACAGCAGCCCGGCTGCGCCGAGACCACGAGGCCACGTGGAATTAGACACGGAAGAGCGGATATTGCCCGACTCCGCCCACAGGAAATGTTGCCAATAGGCGAATTTTACAAAGACAGACCGTGGACCACCGGCTGCAGGAATCCATCCCTCACTTAATAGCTTCTTTTTGGGGTCACGACGAAGTTTTAGGAACACGTGGTGGTCAAGGTTGTATGGCAGCTGCCCACTTAAAAAACATTTAAAATGGCAAATTTTGTGTTAGGAATATTTTGCATGATTTTTCTTTTGAGGTACTGGGGATTGAACCCAGGGGCATTCTACCTCTGAGCTGCACCTCCAGACCTAATTTTTTATACTTTATTTTGAAACAGGGTCTTGCTAAGTTGCGGAGGGCCTCACTAAATAGATGAGGCTGGCCGCGAACCCCGATCCTCCGGTCTCAGCCTCCCAAGTACTGGTGTTTGTTTTTTTTAATTTTTCCAGTACTGAGGATCAAACCCAAGGGCACTCTACCATTAAGCTACACCCCCAGTGGTATTTTATTTTTTATTTTGAAACAGGGTCTCACTAAATTGCTGAGCCTGGCCTCGAACCTGCAATCTTCCTGTCTCAGCCTCTTGAATTGCTGGGATTAGAGGTGTGTGCCACTGCGCCGGGCGAGTTGTACACTTTAAATGGATGAATTATGTCTGAATAAAGCTATTAAAAATAAACAAGTGGGGGGGGGAGGCCCTGGGTAGGGGTCCTGAGGCCCCCAGTACAAGGAAAGTTCCCTTGGGGCGAGTCCGCAGCATGGCCAGTCTGTGTTAATGACGGCCTGCCTGCTTCTGACTTTTCCCTGCAGCTATACAAATTTTCTCAGAGGCTCTTGGGAGATTTCTAGCCCTGTTTCTGCTCTGAAGTGCTGTGTGCCATCCGGCAAGTCCCACAGCCCCTCTGAGCCTCAGATTCCTCATCTACCTATCAACTCTGTTTGTGGAGGGCTGACTGCCAGGCACCGGGTCCGGCGTTCACTGTGAAGCATTTCTTTCTGTCTTTGCCATACTTAAGGGCGATCACAGAGGTCCAGAGAGGGCAGGACCTTGCCCCAGGGCTGGGCCAGTCCTAGAAGGTGGTTGGGCTGGCCCAGGGCTAGCCTCAGCCCTCTCCCGCCTGCCGGCCCCAGCTCTCCCGGCCAGCCCCTCCTCTCCCTCTCTGTCCATCCTTCAGAGTTGGTCACGGATTTGGTTCCTCCTGAAATGATCTCCATGTGTCTGGGATTGGGTTTCCCTCGTCTGGCCCTGTCCCTCCGGGGACCCGGGCCCCCCACGGTCTGGGGCTGCCGGGCGGGGCCTCGCAGCGGCTCCGCGCTCATCTGACCCCGAGAGGGGCGGGCAGGATGGGGCCTGGGCATCTGGTTTAGCCATCAGAGCGAGGGCTTGTTTGGGTCTCGATGACCCGTGGCGCCCCTGGGAGAGGGGGAGAGTGGAACGGCAAACGGGGCACGGCGAGGCGAGGGGGCCCCGAGAGCTGAGCAGCAACGAATACCACAGATGCTCACGCACGCGTGCAAACACACTCCACGAAGAGCCGCCTCCTGCACACCTATCTGCAGACCGAAGGGCTGCGGCTCTCTGCACTCGGCCTCTGCCCAGGCGTCTTCCTCCCCCAGAACACCCTTCCACACCACCCCGGTAAATGCCAGTCCTGCGGCTTCCGGCGCCCCCGCTTTGGGGACCCTCTCCTGCCCCTGGCCACCTCTGCTCAGCCGCTCCGCAAACGCCGTGAGTCCCAGGCGCCCATCTCAAAGCCGCAGCTCAGCTCACGGGACTCTCGTGACGGCCCCCCAGGACTGTGTCCCACTGTGAGGCTGAAAACAGAGAGATTCTGAGAGGTTCAGTAATTAGCCCAGGGTCACCCAGCCGGGGAACAGGAGGCCGCGCTAAGGCTCCCGGCTTGGGCCGAGCAGGGCCAGCTTGGGAGGCGCAGGCCTGTGCTTCTTGCCCCCGGGGCACAGCCCACAGCCTCCTCCTGCTCCTCCTGCCCCCAGCTGCCCCTCAGACGGTGGCAGAGAGGAGCATTTCTACTCTCTTGATCCTACGCTCCACTCTGGGAGGTAGACTGGGTGGGGAGGGGCACTCCCATTTCTCAGAAGGGGAAACTGAGGCTCAGAGGGCCAGCGGCTGGAGCCACCGCCAGGCTGGGCCTGGCTTTTGGCTTCCGGGCCCGGCTTCACCTGCCGTCACCGCAGACCGCCCTCCGCCCCCACGGGCAGGTGTAAAAACAGCGGGAGGACGCGCTTCTTGCTGCCCGCTCACCAATGGCGGGACGTGGGAGTGGGCTTTGGGGCTGGCAGGCGCAGGGGGAGGCTCGCTGGGTCTTGGGGCTCCCTGGATCCTTCTGCCCACCTCCCAAGTGGGCAGCGGCCAGAGTTCCTCTGTGAAATGAGCACGCCATTCACCCTGGCCTCGTGCGTGGCCGTGGAGATGAAGAGCTGGTAAAAGACTCATGCGACACTTAGCCGGCTCTGGCGCGCACAGGCACGCTGCAGCTATTGGCTGTTACCGACATTATAGATTCACACTTTTTTTTGGTAATGGGGATTCAACCCAGGTACATTCTACCTCTGAGCTACACCCCAGGCCTTTTTATTTTTTTATTTTGAAACAGAGTCTTGCTAAGTTGCTGAGAGTCTCGCTCTGTTGCTGAGGCTGTCCTCGAACCTGCAATCCATCTGTCTTGGCTTCCCAAGTACTGGGATTAGAAGCCTGAGCCACCACGCCGGGGTGTAGTAACATTTTTATTACTCACTGGCTTGGTGTGGGGGTGGGGTGCTGGGCTCCCATCGGAACTAAAATCTAGTTCATTGACACCAGGGTCTGGGGTCGACTCAGCCTAACACACTGGCCTGGGCCTCTCTGAGCTTCAGTTTTGGCATCAGTGAAATGGGATGATGTTCCCACTGCCTCCATCTTTGCAACCACAGTGTGTTGAGCTGTTGGGGGCTCCAGATGCCCGGTCTGCTCGGAAGTCTACACAGCAGGCCGCTGCTCATCTCTGACAGGCAGTCCCGGCCCAGGCGCCCGCCACGCGGGGTGGGTGGTATTAGATTTCTGCTCCTGGTTCCCTTGCTGCCGGGCTGGGGAGGTCCAGGCTGATCCTCCATCCGGCCTGAAAATACCTCTGCAAATCCCTCTCGTAAAATCCCCAGCCGACGAGGGGCTAAAATAAGACCTGAGGTCGGCGCTGGTTCGTCCCCAGCTGCCACCGACCGGGCCAGTCGCAAGCACGCAGGCAGGCGCGTCTCCCAGCCCGGAGTCAGGGTGCGGATCCCCGCCCGGCCAGGGAGGAGGCCGCGCCGTGCACGGGCGGGGACGCTCTTCACACAGCTCCGGACGCTGATCCGCGCCAACTCGCACCGGGGTCCCCGGCGGGAGCGGACAGAGCAGGGCGTCCCAGTTACCTCTGTCTGTCTGTCTGAGCGAGGGCGGGTGGAATGATGGATGGGTGATAGATGAGGGATGCGTGATCGAGAGTTGAATGAATGGAGACATGAATGGATGGGTGGATGGAAGGATGGATGGAAGGATGGGATGGAAGGGCGGACTGAGTGGGTGGGTGGAAGAACAGATGAATAAATGGATGGACGGAAGGATGGAAGGAAGGATGGATGGATGGATGGAAGGATGGACACCTGAAAGGAAGAATGAAAGGATGAAGGATAGGTGGATGGATGGAAGACTAGATGATGGACGGATAAATGGAAGGATGGATGGATGGCTGTATGTATGTATGCTGGATGGATGGATGGATGGGTGGACGGAAGGATGGACGGATGAGTGTATGGATAGAAGGATGGATGGGTGGATGGATGGATGAAAGGATAGAAGGATGGACATATGAAAGGCAGAGTTGAAGCCGGGCGTGGTGGCGCACGCTTGTAATCCCAGTACTTTGGGAGGCGGAGACCGGAGGATCCGGGTTTGCGGCCAGCCTCAGCTCTCTCTCTCTCTCTCTCTCTCTCTCTCTCTCTCTCTACTTAGCGAGGCCCTCCGCAACTTCGTGAGACCCGGTTTCAAAATAAAGTATAAAAAAAATAGGGCCGGGGGCGTAGTGCGGAGGTAGAACGCCCCTGCGTTCAATCCCCGGTACCGCAAAAAAAAAAAAAGAAAGGCAGATTTGAAGGGTGAGGGCAGTTGGCTGGCTGAATGGATGGATGGGTAGAAGGATGGATGGATGGTTGTATGTATGCTGGATAGATGGATGGATGGATGGATGGATGGACATACAATAGCTGGATGTGTGTGTGTGGATGGATGGATGGACATACAGATGGATGGATGAGTGCATGGATGGATAGATGGATGGACAGAAGGATGGCTGGCTGGTTGGCTGGATGAGCAGACATCCAGGTCCTGGAGAATTCAGGGTGTTCCTCGCTGTAGGCAAGGGGGGCGTTGCGGTTCATCTTCCCCTCAACATTGGAGTTTAATTTAGAGGCGTGAGGAGGCATTTTCCAGGTTGCTCAGAGCCGCCTCCTCCGGGCAGTCTTCCCTGCTGAGCCCACACCCCCTGGACCACCTCCCCCAGCTCACGCCTTTGCCGGGTCTGTGTCCATCCCCAGGACCCGCCCTCTGCCCGGGACAGAGTGGGCGACGGAGCAGGTGGATGAGGGACGTGCTCAGGTGGCCCTGGGGAAGTGCCCTCCACATTCTCCTGCTTCTTGGCTGCACCCCAGTGCACTTGAGTTTCTGCACTTTCTGCGGCCCCTGAGGCGCCACCTGCGCTTCCTCCTGCCTGAGATCCCCGCGGCCCTGGCCGCTCCTCCCCCCACACCTCGGCTTCAGTGTCTCAGCTGTGTCCCGGTTGCCCCCCAGAACCCCACGCTCTAATCTAAGCCCCCTGAAGTGTGAGCTGCTTGAGGCAGAGGCCATGTCAACTGCACACCTGCTTCTCCAGCCTCTCCAGGCCAGCCAGGAAGGTTTGTTGAGTGAATGCACGACCTTGGCTTCAGCGAAGCCTCTTTTTTTTTGGTACCGGGAATTGAATTCAGGGCTGTACTACCTCTGAGCTACACCCTTAGCCCTGTTTTATTTTTTTATTTGGAAACAGGATGTCTCTAAGTTGCTGAAGGCCTCACTAAGTTGCTGAGACTGGCCTCGAACCTGTAATCCTTCTGTCTCAGACTCCCAAGTATGGGATTAGCTGAGCCTTTTAAAAATGCTGGTTCAGAGCCTGGCATGGTGGTGCACGCCTGTAATTCCAGTGCTTGGGAGGCTGAGACAGGAAGATTCCAGGCTCGAGGCCAGCCTCAGCAACTTAGTGAGACCCTGCTTCCAAATAAAAACTGAAAAGGGCTAGGGGCGTAGCTCAAAGGTTGAATGCCCCTGGGTTTAATCCCCAGCACCACACACACACACACACACATGCGCGCGCGCGCACACGTTGGTTCTGAACCCCACTGTGCACCGTGGTGGGGGCCCCGGGCTGGGGCTCCCCGGAGGCGGGTGGGCCGCGGAGGGTGCTGCTGCGTCTCTAGGGCAGGGTCTTTGACGGTCCTGCGAGGCTCAGGGGTGCTGGCTCACCAGCTGGGGACCTGAGGCCGCTGAGGCTGTGGGACCCCGGAGGCCGAGCCGTCCTCTCCTGGGCTCAGAGAGGAGGTCACATAGTGAGGGGGGAGAGATGGGGGACACCAGTCTGTCACAAAGCCAGGCTGGGCGGTGAGAGTTCTGGGCGCCCAGACCCCCAGGACCTGGAGGAGGAGGAGGAAGCGGCCGGGCAGCTCTCAGCAGCTCCACAGACCGCGCCCTCGACGGGGATTATCATCATTGGGACGGGCTCCCTTCCTGATGATGAGTGGTTCCCCTCTGACTGACAGCCCCGGGGTGCCCGGCCTCCTGCTGAGCTCTGCCTGGTAGAGAAAAAGAATAAAACACCGAGCCGCACCATGGAGCACCCGCCAGCGCCCGGTGCTCTCCTAGAGCACTTCCCAGACGAGCTCCTTAAATCCTTGACAGACAAAGAGACTGAGGCCCAGAGAGGCACAGGAGTCCACGGAGGCCACACAGCCAGTAGGGCAGAGGTGGGATTTGACTCAAGGCCTCTGTACCCCTGACCGTGATAATGCATGGCGTCTGGGACAGCCATGACCCCGCGTCGAGGTGGCCAGGCACAGGAGTGCTCCTGTAGCCCCCATCATGCCTTTCTGTCTGCTTTCACACTTATTCAGTCAACAAACGTTTACTGAGCAACTACTGTGAGTTGTAACTGTTCTTGTTACTAGGATACAGCTGAGGACAGGAGGCCCCATGGGGGAGACAACTTTTGAGGTCAGCTGTTCTCCATCTGATGTGAGCTCAGAAGGGAAGACCAGGGAAGTGTGGGCCTCACTCTGTGTGTGTCTGTGTGCGCGTGCGCATGTGTAGAATCACAGAAGACTTCCTGCAGGAAGTGAAGTGTAAAGGGAGACCTGCAGGAGGGACAGGAGGGGGAGGCAGCCAGCCAAGGTGCAGCGGCGTGGAGGAGGCAGGCGCTCCCGAGCCTTCGCGGGGTCTGTTCCTCCCTCCAAGACACTTTTCCCTGCTGTCGTCTGACTCCCACCCGCTCTCCAGCTGGGATGTCTCCTTCGGGAAGGCTTCCCGTGTTCATGGCCCCCTTGAGTCGCCTGCATGGCAGGCTGTGAGCTCTCCCAGGCGGGGACAGATCTGGTCTCTGTTCTGAGCCGGTCAGCGCCAAGGCTGCCCAGCGAATCCCAAAGGAGCGAGCGCGCCGGGTCCCCCTGCTCTGCCGGGGCGAGGGCCGTGGAGCCGGTGTCCAGGGGACTCAGAGTCAGGGTCCCCTCGTGCCCAGAGGGCCCCACCCCGGCGTCCCTGCAGACCCCAGCTGCGGACCCCACACGAGGCGGCAGGGGCGGATCCCAGCGCTCCAGGACCTGGCGGCTTCGCCCGTGGACGCCACTGTGGATCGGGTTTTGATCCTCAGCGGTATGAAAACCTTTACAAGGCCGGGCGTGGTGGCGCACGCCTGTGATCCCAGTACTCAGGAGGCCGAGGCAGGAGGATCACAGGTTTGAGGCCAGCCTCAACAACTTAGCGAGGCCCTTAGCAACTTCATGAGACCCTATTTCAAAATAAAAAATAAAACAGGAAGCCAGGTGCGGTGGCGCACACTTGTAATGCCAGTACTTGGGAGGCTGAGACAGGAGGATCTGGGTTCGTGGCCAGCCTCAGCTACTTACTTAGTGAGGCCCTCCGCAACTTAGTGAGACCCTGTTTCAAAATAAAGAAAAAAAAAAGATAAAATAGGCTGGGGTGAAGCTCAGAGGTAGAATGCCCCTAGATTTGATTCCCAGTACAACAACAACACAAAAAAGAAGAGAAAGAGAGGGAAAGAGGGAGGGAGGGAGGGAAGGGAAGCTTTGCACGGACTTGCATGCAGGTACCCACATGGCACACCCGTGTGTGCATGAAATCAAACACCACGGACACACATGTACATACATATACATGGACACACATACTGACACGCATGCACATATACACACACAAATGCACACACATGTACGTGCATGTGAAGCAGATGAGCACGTGTGCATAGGGTCATGGTCACTCACGTGGGCGTGCACAGATTCACGGACACAGACACATACGCGCTTGTGTTTGCACACAGCAGCACGAGGCCGGCCGCGTGTCTTCCTGGCGGGTGTGGTGACAGCCTGGCCCCAGGCGGCCCCGGGAGGTGTCAGCAGGTGTGGGCAGGGCTGGCCTCAGGGCGCAGGACCTCTGCAGCGACACAGGTCCCCCGCTCGGGCGCGCTTGCTTTAATGCCTTCCTGCGGCCGGTCTGCGAGTCTCACTTTCTGGACAAGGCGGCGCTGCCTTGCCGTCCTGCACGACCTGGGAGCGTCCCGCGGCCACGGGCCACCCGGGAGCTGTGGCCTGCGAGGAGCGAGGGCGAGTCCACGTGGAGCCTGGAGGGGTGCGGGTGTCAGGCTGGGGGTGTCGGGAGGTCGCACACTGGGGTGCGGGCAGCGACTGGCAGATTGAGGGCACCAGGAGGTGGATTTTTTTTTTTTTGCGGTACTGGGGATTGAACCCAGGGGCACTCTACCTCTGAGATACACCCCCATTCTTATTTTTTATTGTTGATTTTGAAACAAGGTCTCACTAAGTTGCAGAGGGCCTCACTAAGTAGCTGAGGCTGGCCACGAACCCAGATTCTCCTGTCTCAGCCTCCCAAGTACTAAGATTACGAGTGTGCACCACCACGCCTGGCTCAGGAGGTGGATTTAGACGTGAGCGAGGGGGCTGGGATGGGGCCCTGGGGCCGGGTCCCTCCGGCCCCCACTGTCCCATCTCTGCAGAAGCCCCTGGCCGTGGTCGGGCGCCGGCTTTCCTGCTCCCCAGCCATCCAGCCCGGCCTGGCTCTCCCGGGCGGGATCAGCTGGCCGTGCGTCTGGAGGAGCAGGTGGAGGCCGCGGCGCCTGGTTTGTATTCTTAACACCCGGCTCCCGGGCGGTGACAGGGTGCCTGCTAAGTGAGGTAACAGGCAATTGAGGGGTTCCGCTTTGCCGAGGGCCCTCATAAATCACGCCTGTCAGGGGCAGCGGCCCGGCCGGGGCCAGCAATTAGCCAGCCTGCGGCCGCGGCCCACTCACCCGGCACGGGCCGGCCGGCCTGGGGGGCTTCGGCCCCTGCCCCTCTCTCCCCGGCCCCCAGCCCGCCGGCTCGGCCTGGCACAGACATGGACGGAGTGACGTTGCGTGGGGCCAGCCCCCGGGGCTCTCAAGAGGCCCCGGTGACGCCGGCAAGCGTCTCCCTCTCTCTGGCCTCAGTTTCCACCTTTGTGCAGTGGGCGTGTTAGTAGCTGCTTGGGGACTCCCGGGTGGTGGTGACGGGGTGGGGCGTCTTAGCATAAGCAAGCTGGATGATGGTGACACATGACGGGGACGGCGATAACTATGGACACTCGGATGGCACGCGCTCGGTGCCGGTGCCGTGCTGACCCGCTGAGTCCCCCTGCCCGTTGTCCCCATCCGCATTTCTGGGTCCCCACGCTTCATGTGGGGTGGGGGGCAGGAAGGAAGCAGAACAGGTCAAATAGTGTTAATGGCAGCAACCAAGGCAGAGTGAAGTAGACGCTTTCCCATGCCCATTGTACAGACAGGGAAACTGAGGCACTCTTAGGCATGAAGCTCAGTCGGAGAGATGAGGCAGGTCTCCGGCCAGGCTGCCTGGTTCCGCAGTCCCTCCGCCTGTCCCGGGACCTTGGCCAACCGGCAGCGGGACGTGGCACTTTGGGAGGGACGGAGCCCGCCTGGCAGGTGGCAGCTGGACATGTCCCTCGCGGGACGCTGGGGAAGGGGTGAGTCCTGGATTGGGAGAGAGGGACCCTCCCTCTCTGAGGTCTAAGCCATTTGTGGCAGGGGGTGTTGATAGAGAAACTGAGGCCAGGGAGGGTCAGAAACACCGGAGGTCACCCAGCTAACAGGAGCAGGTGGGACTTGGTGCCTGCTGGGGTCTCCTGGGTGGGGTGCCATTCGATTCCACAAACATTTCTGTGCTGAGCACTGGACTTAGAAGACTGCGCCCCAAGCTGGGTGTGGTGGTGCATGCCTGCAGGCCCAGCCACTGGGGAGGCTGAGGCAGGAGGATTGCTTGAGCTCAGGGATTCGAGGCCAGCCCCGGCAACCCGGCAAGACCCCATCTCATATGATAATAATAGTGATGATCATCATCGTAATAATAGTAATAATAATAATAATAACAATAATAATAATAATGATAAAATAGCCAGGTGTTGTGGCGCATGCCTGTAATCCCAGTACTTGGGAGGCTGACACAGGAGAATTTCTGGTTTGAGGCCAGCCAATAAAAAGGGGTGGGGAGATAACTCAAAGGTAGAACGCCCCTGGGTTCAATCTTTAGTCCTCCCACCCCCCCAAAAAAAAGAAACCGGGCGTGGTGGTGCACGCTTGTAATCCCAGTACTTGGGAGGCTGAGACAGGAGGATCTGGGTTCACGGCCAGCCTCAGCTACTTAGTGAGGCCCTCTGCCACTTAGTGAAACCCGGTTTCAAAATAAAGAAAAAAAATAGGGCCAGGGGGTGTAGCTCGGAGGTAGAACGCCCCTGGGTTCCATCCCCAGTACCACAAAATAAATAAACAAACAAACAAACAATAGGGTTGGGGGTGTAGCTCAGAGGTAGAGCACCCCTGGATCCAATTCCCAGCACCGCACAAATAAGATAATAATAAAAATAAAATAAATACGTAAATAAATAAAAATAAATACTAAAATGAAGTCGTGAAGGGCACGGGCCCTCAGGGGTGCTGAGTTCCCTCTGTCTCCTCAGAGCCTGGGGCTGGCTGCCCTCCATTCCCCACTCGGCAGCTCAGCCGGGGCGCCCTGGCCGCCCTGGCCGCTCCCCCTCGCCCTGCCCTCCGTGGCGGGCTCCCAGGCTCCCAGGCGGCGGGGCGGGTCTGTCACCCTAGGTGACTTTTCACATCACATTGTTTTGCTAACTTTGGACTTTTGGGTGCCACCAGGGCTGGGGCGGGGAAGCTCCCGCTGCGGGTGCCGAGGACCGAGGCCTGCCTGGAGCGGGCACTCCTGGGTCCAGAGTCCCCAAGGCCGGAAGCTGAGTCCCCGAGTCCTTTCTCAGCTACACACCCGGGCCCCGAGGGAGGTCGGTGCCACCTGGACACAGTCACACGCTCAGATGGGCACAGTCAGGAGCTCAGAAACACACTCCCGCCCAACACCCATTATGCAAATAGTCCTGTGCACCTACTGTGCGCCAGCATGGGGGACAGAGCCCCTGCCCCCTCCAGCACCTGCACCCACGGCCCACGGGGTTGTCCACACAGCCTCCCCCAGAGCAAAGCTTCTGTTCCTGCTTCCTGGTGGTGGGGACCAGACTGTCCCTGATAGCAGACAAGGCCCAGTGGGGGCCTCCGCACCCCAGGCCTCCCGAGACCCCCAGATAGGACTCCTGTGCTGCCAGCGCCCTCCCCCGCCCTCTGGGATGAGGCAGGGCACAGGGGAGGCCCCAGGGGAGGATTCGTCAAAGGCCGCCCTGGCCCACCTCTGGCTGCTGCATTCAGAGACCGCAGAGCCCCGCCCCCCGCCTGGCACTTGGAGCGATGAAGGATGCTCTGCCCGGGGGCACACCCGGACTCCCACAGGGCAGCATTTCCCGAATCTTTCTGCCTCTTTTGGGGACTAACTCACAAGTCCAGCCCCCAGGCTCACGCAGGGCCCACCAGGTGCCCGGCCTCTGGCCTGACTCCACAGGGGCAGCTCTGGGACTGGGGTGGGGTAGAGGGCCCCGGAGACAGCCATCTGCCTGGCTATGTCGGCCACCTCCCTTCCCTGGGGTCACGGGGGGCCGGGATCGATGCCGGGCCCAGCTGCCCAGCAGCGCCCCATCACGAGCCGACCCAGCTTGGGTTTAATTGATTACGCCAGGGCGTCTGCGAGGACCCAGGTGGTGGGGCCCGGGCAGCCTCTGGCTCCCCCAAGGCACAGCCCGGCTGGGGACAGGGGTGGGAAAAGACGCAGGCACGGGGCGCGGCATCTGTGAGTCCCAATTAGGACCCGAGTGGCCCGGCCTGGGCTCTCCTAATTTGGTTTGGGATAATGAGCCGGGGAAATTGGCTCCCGTCTGAGCTGAACGAAGCCCATCTGGGCTGGGCCCTGGGAATAGGCTCTGAGGGCCCCCCCACGGCCAGGGGAGGGGGCGGCTCTCTGCAGTGAGCACACACCTCTGTAGGCTTGCCAGGCCTACAGGGCTGGGGGAGGGGTTGTTACCATTTCTGCCCCATTTTACAGGTGAGCAAACTGAGGCCCAGAGAGGAGAAATGAAGTCTGTCAGTTCATTCCTGGGTGGATCCAAGACTCGAGCCAGATTTTCTCATAGAAGGGCTCCTTCACCCTGACCACCCACCTCCCTCCTCCCTCCCTGTCTCCCTCCATCTCTCTCTCTCCCCCTCTCTCTTTGAACTGTACCATTGCTTGATTGCGCAATTGAGAACACAGAATGCTCAGTTACATTGGAATCTCAAGTAAACAATGAATAAAAGTAGTATAAGTATATCCTGTACAATATTTGAGATATACTTATACAGAAAAGTTATTTGTTCTGTATTTCGTCTGGAAACACTGTCCACCATTCTTAAGGGCCTTGGGGAGTTTGGGGGTAGAGAAAACTAACTTGGGGGGCAGTCGGGCGTGAGTTCAAACTGGTTTTGCCAATTTTTTCCCTGTGTGGTTGTGGTAGGCAGAGTAACCCCCCTCCCACACACACACACACACACACTGGAATTTCCACACTCGAATCCCAGAAATCGGTAATGTTATCTTACGTGGCAGAAGAGACTTTGAGGTTAAGCATCCTGAGATAGGGAGATTCGTCCTGGATAATCTGTCATCCCAGAGTCCTTCTAAGAGGGAGGCTGAGCCGGGTGTGGTGGCGCACGCTTGTCATCCCAGTACTTGAGAGGCTGAGGCCGGAGGATCCGGGTTCATGGCCAGCCTAAGCTACTTAGTGAGGCCCTCTGCAACTTAGTGAGACCCTGTTTCAAAATAAAGAAAAAAAATAGGGCTGGGGGTGTAGATCAGAGATAGAATGCCCCTGGGTTCAATCTCTAGTACCGCCAAAAACAAAAAAAAAAAAAAGAGGGAGGCCGAGGCTCAGAATTGGAGGTGGTGTTATCATGAGGGCAGAATTGGGGTTGATGTGCTTTGAAGATGGAAGGAGGATCCCTGCTCCAAGGAATGCAGGTGGCCTGTGGTCGCTGGAAAAGCCAAGGGTATGAGTCAGTTTTCTGTGGCTGTGATGAAATACCCAAGGGTGGACCACTTTATGAAGGAAAGAGGTTTAAGGAGAACACAGTTCTGGAAGTTCAAGGGCATGGTGCCAGCGTCGGCTCGGCTCTGGTGAAGGCCTCATGGCAGATGGTACCTCAGTGCTGGAGACGGGTGTGTGAACAAGAGACCACGTGGCCAGACAGAAAGCAGAGACTGGGGAATGGCCAGGTTGCTCCTCACAACTCTCTCTCCTGCGAGGACTAACTTGGGGTCCCACGAGAACAACCTCAATCCCTTCTGAGGCCACGCCCCCAATGACCTAGGGCCCTCCCGCTAGGCCCCGCCCCTTCACAAGACCACAGGAACCAAGCTGCCAACACAAGAACAAATGGGAAATAAACCACATCAAGCCGCGGCAGCAAAGAAGAGCTTCTCTCCTGGCGCCTCTGGAGGATTTGAACCCTGCCGCCCTGGGCTCAGCCCCAGAAAACTCACTTTGGAACCCTGATCTCTAGAACCATAAGTTAACAAATCTGGGCAGTGTTAAGCCCCTAAATCTGGGATGATTTGTTATAAGCACCATAGGAGACTAACACGGTGCCTCTGGGGAGTGGCTTAACCTCAGGGAGCCTGTGACCCCTCATCCGGGAGATGGGGATGGTCCTCTCTCCCCTACCGGGTTGACGCGAGGTTCCTCCAGGGTAGGACGGTCAGCAGTTCCCGTGTATGGTTGTGAGCCCTCGCTGGTATTCCGAATGCTCAGCCGCAGCCTCTTTCCTTGCTCATCACGGGCAGATGCGTCTTCAGATGACTGGATCTGCCTTCCCGGGAGACAGGCTGGGCCCTGACTCCAGGAAACGGGGCTCACAGTGGGGCCCCTGGATCTGCTCTTCAGAGACCAAGAGCTTGGGCCCCGGGGTTTTGACAGAGCCCCTGTGTGTTAGTCGGCTTTCTGTTGCTATGACAAACTACCCGAGATAAACAACTTGAAAGTTAAGATTGATTTTGGCTCAAGGTTTCAGAGGTTCAGTCCATGGTGGGCTGGGTCTGTTGCTCGCTGTGGGCCTGAGGGGAGGCAGAACATCATGGTGTCAGGGTGAGGAGGAGGAGCACTGCTCAGCTCACGGCGACAGGAAGCAGAGATAGAGAGACTGAGGCTGGGACAGGATACAGTCCCCAAGGGCTCACCTCCAAGGACCCGCTCTCTTCAGTGCGATCCCTCTTTCTACAGAGTCCGCCATCTCCCAACAGTCCATTCAGCTACAAATCCACCGAGGAGGTCAGAGACCTTGTGATCCAATCACGTCCTTGAACCCCCACCCCTGGACTTCGCTGTGCTGGGGACCAAGTGCCCACCACATGAAACCTTGGGGGACAGACTAGGGTCGGACTGTAACACCCCAGCTCCGCCAGGTCCCAGCTGCGTGGCCCTGGGTGCAGGAGCCCCTCTCAGCCTCGGCTTCCTCGGTGGGGCTCAGGGCGCACCTGCCTCTCAGGGCCCCGCTGAGGCTGGAGTCAGGTGCGCTCCCAGACGCACAGGCAGAGACTCCAGGCGGCAGGCATCGAGTAGGGTTCCTGCGCCCCAGCGTGCTCCCATTTCACAGATGAGGAAACCAAAGTCCAACGGGACCTGCTGAGGGTCTCACCGTGTGGTCAGCAGGGCGGCACCGGACACTGAGCTGCCCAGTGCAGCCCCGTTTGTCCTTGTATGACCTGCTTGTCCTCTTGGCTGTTGGTCAGGGGGCTCCGAAGGGTATTTTAAACCTCTGGGGTACACAGATGTGAAAAGCAAGAAGCAAGAACAACTCTTTCTTGTATTAGACCGGAGGGCACAGCTCCGAGACGGGCTTCTGACTCCGGGTGCAAACGGTCGTACACGGGCCTCCCGGAGACTGTGGCCACGTGGTCCCAGGCGGTGAGGTCTCATTCTGATGAGGAGATGCCTTCAGAGCCAGAAAGCAAGCAGTCCAGGCTCAGCTCCGGCCGTTCTACTTCTAGGGCTCTGTCTTTAAGAAATAAATCATTACAACATCACATAAAAACTTAGCAATAGAAGGGTGTTCATTGCAACAAACATTCAGAAACAACCTAGCTGCCCAACCAGAGGGGATTGATTAAATGAATAATGCCGCATTCTCACAATGAAATAACATATGGGCAGCCTGTTAACAGGATGTAGCAGAATAATGCTAACTGCGTGGGGGCGAGGGCTCTGCTCATCCCCTTGTTTTTTGATGCTGTATCTCCAGAGTCTAGGCTATTTCCTGGCGTACAGCAGGTGCTCAATAAAAATTTATTGGTGGATAAGTAAATGAATGAATGCTTAACAGCGTAGAAAAATCATTTTGCTATTGTTACATTACCCACATTATCCCATGTTGTATAAATATGCATAAAGTACGTATAGAGAAAAAGTCTAAAGGTAATAAAATAAGCTTGGCAATTTCCAGATTTGCTGATTTTAGGCAATTTTTCATGACTTTTTAGTTACTGATCTTCTCTAAAATTTACTCAATAAATAAGCAATGGAAGTGATTTATTTTGTTAGTGGTTTTTTTTTTTTTTTTGGTACTGGGGATGGAACCCAGGGGCATTCTATCTCCAACCTACACCCCAGCCCTTTTTATTTTTTATTTTGAAACAGGGTCTCACTAGGTTGGTGAGGCTGGCCTTGAACCTGGGATCTTCCTGTCTCAGCCTCCCATCACTCCTGTCGTCGCCCAGCAAGCGATTTCTTTCTGAAACAGTGAAATTGTGTGTGGGCTGGTGATCCCCCCCATGACCTTTGGATGGGAAATTCTCTACCATGAGATCTGAAGTCCTCAAAACTCCGCGACCTCGGTTCCTGAGACCGCGTAGTTCTGAGCACCAGGGGCCACACGCGGGTCTCCACAGCCCCACTCCGGAGTCTGCTCCGACAGCCACTGCAAAGCTCCACACCAAGATGTCAACTCTGGAATTTTCATCCATGACAGAGCGGGGGATTTCCTCTCGTTTCTCTCTGGGAATCCCCGCCTCCCCACACCACGGAGCCTGGCCGCCCTCGGCCACCCCGTCCAGGGAGAGCCAGGGGAGGGGGCGGCCTGGTCTTGTGGCCGGGGTCTGCGCTCATCCTTCGTCCTCCAAGGGCTGGGGAGGGGGCAAAGACCCTGGGCATTGGCAGGGTCTGGATGTGGACTCTCCCCTGGAAATGCTCATGGCTGGCCGTGCAAGACTGTCCAGAGGTGTGATTCCTGAATCATGGCTCTTATCTCATCAGTGGATAAATAATCCATGGGGGGATTAGTAATTTCAATGGATTTACTGGGTGGTAATTTAGGCAGGTGGGGCATGGCTGGAGGAGGCGTGGCCTTGGGGATGATAACTGTCCCTGGTTGCTTCCTGTCTGTCTCTTTGCTTTTTGGCTGCTATGAGAGATCTGCTGTCCCCTGCCACACACCGTGTCACCATAATGTCTGCCTTAAAGCCGGCTGACTATGGACCGTACCTCTGAAACCATGAGCCAAATCAATCTTTCCTCCTCTATGTTGTTCATGTCAGGTAATTTGGTCACAAGGATGGAAAAAACAGATGTCCTTGAAGTCCTCCAAGATCCACTAAAGAAGGTGCTAGGGGTGAGGATATTGTTAAACCTGATAAAGGCTGAGAGTATTTTGTAAATAAGTAAGCAGGAAAGCAAACAAACAAGGAAAACCACCACCCAAGGTGGTTAGAGGGATTTCAGACATCAGGGCGTAAAGGGCTCAAAGGGGAGGTTTTGAGTGTGGTCTGGTGGGTGGGGGGCACAGAGAGAGAGGGGAGGCCCCGGATCCAACCTAGTATGAAGGAGGCTTTCTTCTTTATGGGTAAAATTTACTACAATGGAGGCATTAGACATTGTTAAGAAATGCAGGTATGGTAGCACACACCTGTAATCCCAGTAATTGGGAGGCTGAGACAGGAGGATTGCAGGTTCGAGGACAGCCTCAGCAACTTAGTGAGGCCCTGTCTCAAAACAAAAAATAAAATGGGGTAGGGGATGTAGCTCAGAGGTAGAAAGCCCCTGGGTTCAATCCCCAGCAACAAAAGAAATGGTTAAGAAATGGGAAAAATCTTGCCACTGCCTTTTATTTTTTCTTTTTGGTACTGGGGATTGAACCCAGGGGCATTCTATCTCTGAGCTACACCCCCAGCCCTATGTATTCTATTTTTTTTATTTTGAAACAGTGTCTCACTAAGTTGCGGAGGCTGTCCTCGAACCTGTGATCCTCCTGTCTCAGCCTCCCGAGTACAGGGATTACAAATGTGAACACTCAGCTGCCACTGTCTCTTTATTCTTTTCTTTTTCTGTACATTCTTTTCCCACCGGGGGATTCAAGTCTACTAAGGAAAACACCCGGACTCAGGGTGGACTCCACGGCCCGAGGGCCTGGGGCCTTCCTAGGAAATTCTCCAGGGCCACTTGGACAACAGGAGCTAATGTTGCAAACTCATCTCCCTGAGGACGGGCTCTGGAAAGAGCCCTGGCCTCTGCACACCCTCACCATGGCCATAGTGCACCACGCGCTGGTTTGAATGTGGGCGCAGTGCCTTGTGGGAATGCCAGGAGCACTGTGTTAATGGATTTGAGCCATGTGCTGGGGGGGTGCAGAAGGCCACCTCTGTGTCTGTGGCTGGGCCCAAGAATGCCCAGCAGCCCTCAGCTAGCCCCGGAGACTCAGAGCTGATGCGGCTCCCAGGGCAGCCTGTGGACGGGACACCTGGTCACCTGTCCCTGGAATCTTCTAGCAGTTTCTGGAACCCTGGAACTGCTGCTCAGGAAATATGCCCTGGGTGACAGCCACCCCTCTACACCAAGAGATTTTGGGGGGCACTTTTGTTTTGTGACAATTGATACTAATTTCTCACATTGGCTGCTGATACCAAACATCCTTTAAAAAAAAAACTGACCCAGGCCTGTCACTGAGGGAGGAAGGACAGGAGCTCAGGGCTCTCGGCCCCACGCCAGGATGGACGGCTTCTTGGTTTTGTGTTACCAGGTGATATGCATCAGAAGGGAGGGCGGGGAAAGGACAAAGACATATTTCAATTTTTTTTTTATTGGTACTGGAGATCTAACCCAGAGATATTCTACCTCTGAGCTCCAACCCCTTATTATTTATTTTATTTTTTGCGGTACTGGGGATTGAACCCAGGGGCATTCTACCTCCGAGCTACACCCCCAGCCCTATTTTTTATTCTTTATTTTGAAACAGGGTCTCACTGAGTTGCGGAGGGCCTCACTAAGTAGCTGAGGCTGGCCACAAACCTGGATCCTCCAGTCTCAGCCTCCCAAGTACTGGGATTACATGCATGTGCCACCACACCCGGCTTTATTTTTTGTTTTGAAACAGGGTCTCACTAGGTTGCTGAGAGTCTCACTATGTTGCTGAGGCTGGCCTCAAACCTGTGATCCTCCTGTCTCAGCCTCCCAAGTACTGGGATGACAGGCATATACCTCCATACCTGACTACCCAAAGATATTTTTATAAGTGGGAGCAGCGCTTTGACCCATCCCGTCCAGAAACTGAGCCCCCTTCCTCCCTGATGGGGAGGGGACAGAAGGCAGCTGTAGTCTCCGAGCACGGGGAGCCATGTCATTGTAGGAAGCTGCGCCTGCCCGGGGCCATGGAGGAAAGAGACTCCCGGCTTCTCTTCAGGAACCAGGAAGTTCCTCTTTAATGCATTAAAAATAAATAACAAAATAACAAACTAACCACCCTCAGAGAAGTTTTGGCTATCTTCTGCTTCCCAGAAGGAACACCAAATCCTTTCTCCTCCCGTCCCGCCGGGTTCTAGCGCGTGGATTCCAACGGGACTTTTAGTTTTTTCTTTTTAGAGGTGACAATGTTATTTCAAGCCAGACCTTTGAGAACCCGTGAGATAGGTAAGAAGGCTGGCCTGGTGCCCCCGCCCTGCGCGCTCCTCCTCCGCTCCGGGGGGATGCCTGGGGAGGCTTCACGGAACCCCCTGGGTTCCCCGGAAGACAGTCTGAGAACCGCTGCTGGGAACGTGGGCTCCCCGGTCTGGGGTTCGGAAGTGGTCCAAGCCCCAGCTCTGCTCTGGCCTGGTGTGCGGACCAGTCCCCTGCCTCCCTGGGCGTCAGCCTCCCCACTTTTTACAGACTGTCCGAGTTCAGAGGAGCCAAGATAACCAAGTCCCTCTGCCAACAGTGAGGAGATTGGAGGACCAGAGAGGGCGCCACCGGGCCCGCGCACGGCCTCATACTGAGCGTCCCGGCTGGAGAGGGTCCCCATCTCGTCCAGGCAGGCGCCCTGCGCCACCATCATCCACGGGAGGGGGACACACGCCAGCCCGGCTCCCTGAGGCCACAGGCGGCTTCCTCCTCCCCCTGGAAGGAGCGTCCCTGGGGGTGTTCGCTGTGGCTAAGCGCAGGGAGCTCCCCAGGCCCCGGAGACCTCAGCGTCCTCCTGCTGTCTCAGGATTCAAACACTGTGCTCCTCCCCCAGGTGCCTGGACGCCGGCTCCCAGGGGAATTGCGCCCATGGCCCAGGCCAGGACCCGTCCCCTGCCTGCCGGGCTTCAGCAGCCGGGCCCTCACCCCGCTGCCTGGGAGCAGGGTCAGCTCCGTGTTCCTGGTGACAGTGAAGAGAGGGAGCGCCCATTGGGTGGGCAGTGAGCGGTTATCCCTCTCTGAGCCCCGGAGCCCTCCTCCCTAAAGCGCTCGGCCCTGTGCCCAGCACATCACGGCCCCCACGAAGACTGCTTGTGTTGCTATTATTATGACATGTGGCTGATAATGTCATTGTCCTGCCCTCTAGAAGTTGGCAAGGGCCGGGCATGGTGGTGCATGCCTATAATCCCAGTCCTTGGGAGGCTGAGACAGGAGTATCACAGGTTTGAGGCCAGCCTCCACAACTTAGTGAGACCCTCAGCAACTTAGTGAGACCCATTTCCAAATAAAAAATAAAAAGGGCTGGGGTACAGCTTGGAGGCAGAGCATCCCTGGGTTCATTTCCCAGTACAAAGGAGAAGGAGGAGCAGGAGGAGGTGGGGGGCAAGGAGCTGGGGAGAGAGGGCGGAGACCAGCAGTCAGAGACGTGTGCTGTGGCGCTAGCTGGGGAACAGGAAAAGCAGGGGAGAAGCAGGAGGAAGTCGGGGCGCTCCACGCAGAGGGCCGGGCATGGCGAAGGCCTGGCACGGAGACGGGGCAGGCTTGGTCAGGCGCTGGAGGGTCACTGTGCTTGGGCAGGGGCGAGAGGCGAGCCCGGGGATCCTTGGCCTCGTGGAGCTGATCCCGAATGTCCGGGCAAGGAGCGTGTAGTTTCCCCAAGACCTGCATCTAAGCCCCGGACGATGACCTGGCCCCGAAGGACAGTCGCCAGTGGCGGACACGCCAGCGCGGGTGGCGAGGGAGGCCGTTCGCTGGGAAGGCCGGGGCCTGTGGCGCCTCGTGGGACCAAGCAAGGGCTTTTCCGCAGCTCTGCAGGGCTGGATGTGCACGAGGCCCAGAGACAGCTAAAACAAAACAAAACAAAACAAAACAAAACAAAACAAGAGACAGGGAGCGACTAGGTGGTCATTAGGTGGAGAGCAACCGCAGCTCCTTGTTCCTGCCGTCGTGGTTAACGGGTGGCCATCGGTAGCAGCTGTGGCGGGACCCGCGGGCTCCATGGAAAGGTCGGGAATGGGGATCCGGTGTGGCGAGGTGGCGGCTGCATGGTGCCCAGCTGGGTGAGAGCGTAGGAACGAGTGTGGCCCGGGCCTGCTGGGTCTAGGATGGGAGATGGAGCAGCCCAGGAGGGCAGCGACCTGGCTGGGGAGCCACCAGGAGGGGCCAGGTCCCCGTGCGTGCACCCGGGAGTCACTCTACTAAGGACTCCGGGTCCCTGAGCCAGTGTGGCGGTGGAGAGCCTGGGTCCCGAACTCAGAGGTTTGGATTTGAATCTGCCCCCGTGAGAGCTAGCTGTCTCCCCGAGTGCTGTCCCATCTGTAAACGGGTCTGCAACCGCTTCTGCCCAGCGCAACTGCCGTCCACGCCGGTGTCCCTCTTCTTCTTCCTCCTCTTCTCCTTCCCCTTCTTCCTCCTCCTCCTCCTTTCTCCTCCTCCTGTCATTGTCCTTCTGTGCTGGGGATGGGACCCAGGGCCTCACGCGCGCCAGGCAGGCACTCTACCCCTGAGCCACGGTTCCTCTGAGCTCCTCGTCTTTCTGTCTCCTAGCTGGGGCTCCCAGGGCTCGGCCCCATCCCTCCGCCTGCTCGCTGTCCTGGGACATGTGGCCCACTCTCAGGACTCAGTGTCTACTACCCTCCAAAATTCTCCACCCCAATTTCTGCCTAGACCTAGTCATTCATTCCTTAATTTGTTCACAAACATTGGTTGCTGAAATATCGTCCCTGCCACCTAAACGCCAGCGTGCGGGAGCTGTCCTCTCCGCCCTTCTGCTGGGGCCTTGCCACGGGGCTGGCAGAGGGGCCTCAACCGCACTAGCTGAGGGGCCGAGGAGACCGGCCTCCTACTCTGAGCCCAAAAGCACACACAGGATGGTTAGAAAAGTCCCTGCAACATGGCCGGGACCTGCCTCTCACCCCCACTTAGCAGACAGGAACACTGAGGCTCTGAGGGACACAGGGACTTGGCCAAGGTCCCCAGGCCACTCAAGCTGGTCCCCGGCTCATAGCGCAAGACTTTTATCCCTGAGACCCACGTACTGGCAGCCCCAGAGGCCCCCAGAGACAGCAGCCAGCCCCGGCGTCTTCCTGTCACGTTACTCCATGGCGGACAGGTAATCATCCCTCAGTCTCCGCCGTCTCTGTGCATAATAAGTAGGAAAATGAATTCAAATGTCATTCGCTACAATAAAAGAAAGTATTCTTAGTGCTCGCGGCAGCCTTCGGCGGGGCTGAGGCACGTCCTCCATGAATCACCTGGTGCAGGGGGCGCGGGATCTCAATTATACCCCGGCAGCGACAGTCCCGGGATGCACAATTGCCGGGTTATTTTTATAAGCAAAGCTGGTGCACGCGGGTGCGCATGTGCAGACAAGTCGGGCGGGCCTGGGTGCTTGTGCTTGTGTGCGTGCGTGTGTGCATGGGCGTGACACGTGCAGATTTGGGGGATAGTGTGTGCACCCCTGAACAGTCAGCCCCAGGTGGACTGCGATTCCTTCTCTGTGTGGCTCATCTCTGGTTTCCTAGGGCCCAGCCTGGTGTCTGGCACACAGTAGGTGCTTCATAAATGTCTAAGTGTGTCAACAAATCCTGTGTCTTCCTTCCCCTTCCTCCAATGTAACTTTGGCTCCTCTTCCAGACTCGACCCCTTACTTTACTGCACCCTGATCTAATCCAGCCCTTCGGAGCCGGAGCCGCCACCGCACCCTCCCCTGGGACTCCCCTTCCCTGCAGCCACCTCAGTCCCTGGTCAAAGCGGCGGCCAGAGAGGACCTCTCGAAGGTCACACTGGAGCAAGTCACTCTCCTGATGAAAAAGCAAAACAACAGCCAGACAGCCAGACACCGTGTGGCTCACCCACGACCCCAGTGACTGGGCAGGTCAAGGCAGGAGGGTGGCGAGTTCAAAGCCAGCCTGGACAACTTAGCCAGACCCTGTCTCAAAATAAAATTAAAAGGCCGGGTGTGGTGGTGCACGCTTGTCATCCCAGTACTTGGGAGGCTGAGACAGGAGGATCCGGGTTCGCGGCCAGCCTCAGCTACTTAGTGAGACCCTCTGCAACTTAGTGAGACCCTGTTTCCAAATAAAGAATAAAAAATAGGGCCGGGGGTGTAGCTTGGAGGTAGAATGCCCCTGGGTTCAATCCCCACTACCGCAATAAATAAATAAATAAATAATAAAATTAAATTAACAGGGCCAGGCATGGTGGCACACACCTGTAATCCTAGTACTTGGGAGGCTGACACAGGAGGATCGCAGGTTCAAGGACAGTCCCAGCAACGTAGCAAGACTCTCAGCAACCCCAGAGACCCTGCTTCAAAACAAAAACAAAAAGGGCTGGGGTGTAGCTCAAAGGTAGAAGGGTCTTGGGTTCAATCCCCAGTACCGCACACACAAAATATAATTAAGTTAAAAGGGCTGGGGTGTAGCTTGAAGGTAGGCTGCTCCTGGGTTCAATCCCCATTACCACACACACATAAAATATAAATAAATTAAATTAAGCCGGACGTGGTGGCGCACGCTTGTAATCCCAGTACTTTGGGAGGCGGAGACCGGAGGATCCGGGTTCGCGGCCATCCTCAGCTCTCTCTCTCTCTCTCTCTCTCTCTCTCTACTTAGTGAGGCCCTCCGCAACTTCGTGAGACCTGGTTTCAAAATAAAGTATAAAAAATAGGGCTGGGGGTGTAGCGCGGAGGTAGAACGCCCCTGTGTTCAATCCCCGGTCCGCAAAAAAAAAAAAAAAAGAAAGAAATAAAGACCGGAAGAAATGGGGAGCCCATGCATTTTTACGCTGTTTGATGAAGAGGAGGCAGCGTGTGACATGTGGCCGGTGGCGTCGATCATCTGGGGCTTAGCGGGCCTGCATGTTCAGGGTCCCCGTGTACCTATATTTTCAAAGATGAGGGTGCAGCTGGGCATGGTGGCACTCGCCTCTGATCTCAGTGCTTGGGAGGCTGAGACAGGAGGACCTCAGGTTTGAGACCAGCCTCAGCAACTTAGCGAGACCGTGTTTCAAAATAAAACATAGAAAGGTTTGGACATGGTGGCGCACACTTGTAATCCCAGTACTTGAGAGGCTGAGACAGGAGGATCGCAGGTTTGCAGCCAGCCTCAGCTACTTAGTGAGGCCCTGTTTCAAAATAAAGAATAAAAAATAGGGCTGGGTAGCCAGGCGTGGTGGCGCACGCTTGTAATCCCAGTACTTTGGAAGGCGGAGACCGGAGGATCCGGGTTCGCGGCCAGCCTCAGCTCTCTCTCTCTCTCTCTCCCTGTCTCTCTCTCTCTCTCTCTCTCTACCTAGTGAGGCCCTCTGCAACTTTGTGAGACCCAGTCTCAAAATAAAGTATAAAAAAATAGGGCCGGGGGTGTAGCATGGAGGTAGAACGCCCCTGGGTTCAATCCCCGGTACCGCAAAAAAAAAAAAAAAATAGGGCTGGGGGTGTAGCTCAGATGTAGAGTGCTCCTGGGTTCAACCCCAGTATCAAGAAATAAATAAAAATGAAAGTGTTGAAGGTGTGCCTTTCCTTGGGTGGGGGGCGCCTCTGGAGCGAGGTCCTGCGACCTGCTTCCGGGGACAAGACGGGGATGGGGTGGGGTGGGCGGAAGGTGCGAGGGACCTCCCTGCTCTGCCGTCTTCTAAATGCCGAAGTCCCACGTTTTGGGGCGCCATGTCCCAAACCCCATCATACGGAGGACACATTTGGTGGGAAACTCTGTGTGACCAGGCTGCCTCCTCCTCTGCCCCTGGGGCGACTGTGGCGGGAGGGGCAGGAGGATTCCTAATGCAATCCAGGGGGGTCTGGAGCTGACCAGGCCGCTGGCCTCCGGTTTCCTCCTGTCGCTGGAATGTCAGCTCCACTGAGGCCGCCGCCTGGTCCTTTGTCCCGCAGCCTGGCCTCCCTCTCCCCGCGGGCTCTGCCAGCCGCTGTCTCCCTCTGTCTTTGTTTCTCTCTGTGTCTCAGCTTCTGTTTTTCTTTCTCTCTCTGTTTCTTTGCGTCTCTTCCACTTTATCTCAAACCCTGTACTTTCACCCTGAAGGTTGGAATGGAGGGTCAGCAGCAGGAGGACCCGACCCGGAGCCGCACAAATGACCCAGGATCCAGTGGGGCTGTTTTTTTTTTTGGGGGGGGAGGGGAGGTTTAGAGGAAAAAAGAGAATTGTATGAATTGAGCAAAAGTTAAGAAAAAGGGAACCGCTTAAGACAACTTGAACAAAACTTAAAAACAAACTGATACCCACTTCCCTTTACCTCCTGGGTCCTGCTCTGGCCTCTGCGCCCCTCTGCGCACAGCTCCTGACCTAGGGTGGAGGGACCTTGACCGCCAGGCCTCCGCCCGTCCTGCGCCTTCCCCTGTTCTGGAATGTGGTGGAGGTGGGGGCAGGTGGGCGGGGGAGCTGCTGAGTTGTCCTGGCAGGGCTGGGACCAGGGTGGCCCTGGGCAGCTCCAGCACATCTCCCCATGCAGGCCCGAGTTCAAATCCCCGGCCTGTCAGGGCCTCGCATCTCCTGTCCCTCCCCGCCTGGCTCTAGCGGTCACACCTGTGTCCTAGCTTCCTTCTAAACCTGCCGCCTCCTTCCTGCCTCAGGGCCCTTGCTCTGGCTGTCACCTCTGCGGGGGGGACCGGCATCTTCTGCTCCTGCGGCCTCCGGCTTCCTCTGCCCCACCCTGAGTTGGGCTCCTCCCGCCTTGGGTGGCTCCTGGTGGCTTCTCTTCAGGGCCACAAGCAGTTTTGGCTGGTGGCAGAGCCCCCAGGGGCTCAGGAAATCCCAGTGCCTGTTAGACCGGGGCTCAACCCAGAAGGACAGAGGCGGTGAGGTCCCCGCGTGTCCCTGGACGATGCCAGGCAGGGGCCTAGAAGGTCACGGGCCAGGAAGCCCCCCACCCCGCAGCGCCCAGCTCTGCACAGCACCCATGCATTCCCGACCGTGCTGGATTCGAACTCAGTTTTCAGGGGGAGGCACAGAGGCTCCCGGCGGTCAGGCCCACACGGGGCGGCCGTGCAGAACTGGGCTGGAACCCGGACCCACTCACCGTCCCTGCTCGAAGGGGCTCCCGGTCCCGGGCGCTGCCCCGCGCCCCAGCACCCCAGAGGCTGCAGAGGGGACCCGGGCCGGGCTCCCCGCACGGGGACGGCCGCAATGCTTCCTGTCCGCTCGGCTGGACCCTCCGAGGCGCGGCCTTGACATCGGCGGGTCGCCCGGGCCGTATTTCAGCCGCCGCCCGCAGTGGGCGCGCAGTTCATTAGCAGGTCTTGGAAAGTTCATCAATAATGGAGCCGGCGGCGGCTGATGGCCGGCGCGCGGCGGGGCGTAAATCAGTGTGACCAGGGCGGAGCGGGCGCCTCCGCTGTCGCTGTCGCTGGCCCCTGAGCGGCGCCCACCTCGCGGCCTGCTCCCCAAGTCCTGCTTTTCTCCCATGGCCCCTCCCGTCTCTGGCTTTCCGGCCTTTTTCTTTTTATTCTCTCTCCTGTCCCAGAAATGCGAGCTCCACCTGGTGCCCAGCCTACCTGGGGCCACACCTGGCAACACTCAGGACAGGTCCCTACGTGTCAGTAACGCACACTCATTTTTGTAAAGTGCACACACAGCGCGTCCTGGTTAACTCTGCAATGGCACTTGGGAGAAGTTTGTTTGTTTGTTTGTTTGTTTGTTTGTTTATTTATTTATTTATTTATTTATTTATTTATTTATTTTTGCAGTACTGGGGATGAAACCCAGGGGCATTCCACCTCCGAGCTATACCCCCAGCCCTATTTTTTGTTCTTTATTTTTTGAAACAGGGTCTCACTAAGTTGCAGAGGGCCTCACTTAAGTAGCTGAGGCTGGCCACGAACCCGGATCCTCCAGTCTCAGCCTCCTAAGTACTGGGATTACAAGCGTGCGCCACCACGCCCGGCTTCACTTGGGAGAAGTTGCCCCTGGCGGCGGAGAGTGTGTGCAAAGGCCCTGTGGTGGGAGGGAACAGGTGTGCTCCGGGACTGAGAGAGACTCGTGGCTGCTTTGGCCACATTCCCTGGCTTTCCCCGGGAATCCTAGGATAGCCAGCAATTTTGTAACTTAATGCAGAGTACAAATCAGTGTCTTGTGCCATCTCCCTGAGCGCATGCTCCTGGGGTCCAGGTGTTGCAGCCCACCTCCACTCTGACTTTACCCAGGCAGTCTTCAGTTAGCGCCTCCAAATTCAGACTGTGTTCCTCCGCCACATGGAGGGCCCAGGTCTCTGCGGGAAGCGGGGGGGGGGGGCTCAGCTTTGTTGAGAGCCAGGCAGAGGAAGAGAGGGCTGGAAGAGAGGAGGCCGGCCATAAATCTCTCGTGAGGCACGGATGCAAGTCCTCTGCCCGAGCTCCGAGGCTGCGCAATTTTACTAGAGGGGGAGCTGCCAGGATTAGAACCCGGCAGGGCTGCCTTAGCGCCCCATCGCCGGCCAGGCTGCCTGCCTAGGGCTCGTGTGCTCCGCTTGCGTCCTCAAGAGACTTGGGACTGGCCACCAACTGCCCCGGGCCAAGCACTTTACAGTTTAGGAAGTAATTCCCAGGGTCTCAGAGGAATCTTCCAGACCTCCCAGGGAGCCTGCAGGGCTCATTTGGCCACGCTCACTTGACAGATGAAGAAACAAGGTCAGAGAGGGAGAACCTACGGTCTGAGGCTGCACAGCAGATTAAGCTGAACTGGCAAACAAGGACTCCTGAGTCCTGCAGAGAAAGGGTGTTTCTTTTTTCTCTTTTTAAAAAATCTGTCCAGCCGGGTGTGGCGGACAGATGTGGGATTACACGCTTGTAATCCCAGTACTTGGGAGGCGGAGACCGGAGGATCTGGGTTCGCGGCCAGCCTCAGCTACTTAGCGAGGCCCTCTGCAACTTAGTGAGACCCAGTTTCAAAATAAAGAATAAAAAAAAATAGGGCTGGGATGGGGGTGTATCTCGGAGGTTGAATGCCTCTGGGTTCAATCCCCAGTACCGCAAAAAAAAAAAAAATCTGTCCACACACCCATTCAGTCATCTACCCATTGTTCCATCCATCCATCATCCATCCATCCATCCATCCATCCACCCACCCATCCATCCATCCATCCATCATCCATCCATCCATCCATCCTTCCATCCATCCATCCATCCATCCATCATCCATCCATCTATCCATCCTTCCATCCATCCATCCATCCATCCATCCATCATCCATCCATCCATCCATCCATCCATC